>SNQJ01S0001045.1:119328-155968 GCA_010110895.2 Picea sitchensis
CTCTCTCTCTCTCTCTCTCTCTCTCTCTCTCTCTCTCTCTCTCTCTATATATATATATATATATATATAAAGTTGATATTGAAATATTTTATTTTAAATGCCATGTGTGAACTCCATGTTAAGCACTAAATGAATTACACATCTCCCTCATACTAGTTTGTAGAAAGCACCTATGGACAAAATAATAATTTTCTTACTTTCAATCACTTTATATATATAATTGATATACAAATATTTTATTTGAGGTGGACATTCAAATATTTTATTTATGACTAACGTTGAAATATTTTTTTATTAATATTTCTTTTAAATGTCACGTGTCAACTCCATGTTGAGTACATAAGAAATTACACATCTCCCTCATACTTGGTTGTAGAAAGCACATCTTGGGGCAATAATATATCCAAAGGCTACATCAACAACATTCAATATAATCAATGGCCACATTCGGCAAACCCCATGCGGGGGAGGAGCATGAACTATGATTTGAACCTAGGTCATTGTTGCAACAACTATTCCAAGTTGCCACTAGACCACAACATGATGGACAAAAAATTTGGAAGCATTCTCATCCCACCCTTTACACTTAAGCAAGAGTGAGATTGTCAGTACTTTCTTAGTACCAATACATGCACCAATGAGTAACGACCTCAGATGTGTAAGGGAATCCCCTGCTCTATCTCGTAGTATCCAACATAAATGAGAATTGAACCTAGATGGGCATGCAATTACTCCACTTACTTTATCAACAAACCATTAGCTCATGTGCCATAATATGAAGGATGTGGGGGTGGGCTTTGGTCCAAATTATATATAATCTTCAACCAAGAGGCCACAATTGGTGGTATCTATTTTGCTAAAATCACCCAAGACTTGCACCTAGCCCCATCCATTTTTTGTAAGCACGGGCACACACACGAGTACAAGCATGGAATTTGAGACACTCGAGCCCTGGTGGTGGCAATAACAAGATCCCACTTTCACCGAAGAGACAAGTCACCATGGACAACAAAACATCCTTGAAAATGAAAAGGATAAAACTACCCAATTCCTTCATTAATGAATTTATTCATTTTTTTGTTCTTGTGGAATAACATATATAGGCCAAATTGTTTGATTGAAAGAATATATTACTTTTGTTGACAATTGGTTCTAGCTTGAGTGGTTGTGAGATGTGAGTGTTATCCTCCCCACCTAGGTTCAATTCTTGCAAGTGACATGTTGAGCTCTTATTGCGCATATTGTTGGGAAAGCCTCCACTAGTTTACCTCGAGCGCCATCTTTGAAACGAGGGGAAGTGCCCAATGAGTCTCCCTTGGAAACATATTTCAAGAAGAAAAAAATTACTTATATCATTCATAACTAAACCATTAAATCAATCATTATTGAATATTTTAACCACACTTAACACCATAATTTGACCAAACAAAATGCATACTAACCAAAAGTCAACAGAACTCCAGAAAAATTATTAAAAAAAATAAAAATTGAAAAGCACCTCCACCCCACAACATTAATTATAGATTGGATAACCACAACCTTGATGTATCCTAACAACCCATATCATTAATAACCTTCACAATCATAAAGTTCCCTTTCAACTTCCTATTTTAACTCTCCTCACCATTCCTTGTCTAATTTCTTAGGTTATTAGTTATCTTTCCTTGTTTCCAATGTTTTTGAGTTTCTTCTTTTTCTTTTTACAATTTTCATTTTTTTCTCTTAGTTTTCTTTATCCTTTTTTTTGGTATGTACATTTGTTTTCATTTACATCTTTATTATTGTTATTATTGTTTTAGTGCTTATTTTCATTCAAACTCAATACTATTGACATAAAAAACAAGTAACAATCCAACCAAGAATCAATTCACACATATTAAGATGTAAAATAGGAAGATGGTAACAATCAAAGAAGTAATGAGAGGAAATGTTATATCAAATATGTGAAAATAAGGAAATAAAAACCAAGAAACACTTTCTTACATTGTACAAATCAACAAGAAGTTGAATCTCCATATTAAATATGGAGAATTAATATTTCAAAGAAATTTAATGAAAAATATAACAAAATTAATTGAAAAAAATAATATAAACAAGAAATAACAAAATTAATTGAAAAAAATAATATAAACAAGAAATAAATAATTGAGAATAAAATTATTAACCAATAAAAGAATTACTAAATCCAATTAACTAAACCAAACCCATGAATTAGTTCCTCTCATTACATCACTTATTCTCCTCGTTATAATTTATTATTTTAATTTCTTAAACACTCACATATATAATTAATTCTCCTCATTATAATTTATTATTTTAATTTCTTAAACACTCACATATATAATTAATTTTATTGTCTTCTATAACGATTTGATGTTGTAAATAGTGTAATAAAATACATCTCCCTACTTACTTTCTTTTTCCATTTTAAAATCCAAGTATCTTTTCTAAAAACATAATTTATATCTTTCACCTCACTTTTTTGTCTTCGAACTCGAATATTTTTCTCTCCACCATGTTCTAGTCATATTTAATGCATCTATGTCCTTGGTTTTATGTACTTTTTTAAAATAGTGTTTTAACCTTTCCTTATATTATATTAGGTTTGCTTAATTGTTTAAAGCTTTTGATAGTTTAATCATTCATTTTCGTTGTGGTTCGCTTGCTAACATTAATATACAAACACTTTTTCTTAAAACATACACAATTTCAATGTCAAATAAATGATATTTATCCATGTCCATATCATATTCGACAATTTCAATGATAAATTTTTGGATAAAAAATATTTGTTATAATAACAAACAAGTGTTGTATGGCAGCATAGTCTCTGTCAGGTTGGAATGGGAATAATGCACTACTATGGTGGGACTAAGGGAGAAACAGAAGCTCGAAGCAATGGACATGTGAGAAGCAATTTGAAGTACATGTGATATCCATGCAAAAAATGACTCGTGCCACTGTGTCACACGCTAGCCATAAGACATCGAGTTGGTACATGACCCGGGGAGAATGTCACTGCGGTGGAGCCCTGAAGAACGAGAGTCTTGAATTCTCGAATTAGTTAATCATAATATTATATTAATATGGGGCTAACAAGTAATTAGCGAGAAAGTGACTTTGTGAGAGCATTTCATTCTATTAAACATATCATCTAAATTGTCAGTCTCTATATGTGTTAGGATAAATAAAGTTATATGCGGTGGACGAGAAAGAAATATATATATATATATATATATATATATATATATATTGAAAATGTGTCCAGTGTTGAAGTAGTTTTTCCTATGCATTTGCAGAGGTTGATCTGCAATTTCTCTCTAGGAAGAGGGCATTTTTGTATAGCACTAACTGGGCATTTCAGTGTAGTGCCAACTGGTATATTTGGCAAAGATAAAAAAAAATCGAAGGTTTCTATTTATGCGGATATTCTTCCAGATTAATCTGTTAGCACCGAAACGACAACCTAACGAGGATGTCAATCCTACTGCGTTTTTTATAGATGTGATACTCATGTTTAAGTTTTTTCTTGGGTTGTGTATATTTCAAATATGGGACTTAGAAAATTTCCGTCATAATGACTTGAAGCAATAAAAAATGATAGTAGTTTTTTTTTTTTTTTTTTTAAATAAAGGTTCCTCGAAAAAAGGACCAGGAATCACACACATTAAACATTCAAATTTAATAAACACAATTTCCTGACATCCAACATAGTTGAAGATAAAAATTTCTCAGCACATAAAAATAAAAGAAGATGATCGATATGCACAAAGAGAACTAATTTAGCATTCCGAAAACAGGCCCACAAGACACCGTCGAGATTGTTCCCGAAGTAGTTTTCTTTGAAATTTATCAAAAAATAATAATGTCTGTTACATATTTCTAGAAATTTAAATGCGTTTGTCATATAGATTGGGATTGGGGCTCTCGCGGACCATAAAAGAAATAAGTACAAGAAATAGGACTGTAGAAAGAAGAAGTGGGCAATGGTAGAGAGGAAGACCTGAAAAGAAGAAATTGGAAGTTATCAGTCTTTGGTTAGAGATTTCTATTTAAAGAGGTGGAATAACTGGATTGATAATGAAAGCAAGATGTGATCAATATAGACTTACTATGATGGTATCTATTTCTCTCTTTGTTATTTGCTTGTTAATGCCTTTTTATTGCTCTCGTCGACGACCACTGGAATCGTGCCAACCGATTGTTGCCCTTCGTCGGTGAGCTTGTCGATTCCCCTTTGGAGCCATTCTTCAATGTAGCTTCTCATGGGGACCACGTTGATTTCATCCCAGACTTTTATGTTGAAAAGCTTGGTTTCTAATTTCCTTAGATCAATAGAAATACTATGCATAGCCTATTCAATTTCTTCATTTCGTGTCGAATAGTCCACTAGCTAGTTGTCCACGTCATCTTGACCATATTCAAGGATGTCGTAAAAATTTTCTAAAGACAACCCCTTTAAAATATCAACTTGTTCATCGAAGGCTTGCTTGGTTAAGAACAAGGACTTGGGGATTAAGTTTGGGTCTTGAACCTCGTTGGTACTTCCGACTAAGTCTATTTCGGTCATGTTTCTGAATAATTCTTTTTTCTCTGATATGGCTTGTTCACATGATTCGACAATGAGATGTAGTTTCTTAACTTTCTCTTTCCAACATGCTTTTAATTGTTTGATCCGGTTTGGGGAGGGAAGATCTTCTTGTCTTCTTCTCAGATCTGACATGTTGGTGACATGGTTGCCAAAAGGGATCACCATCTCTAGCTAGAAACGTTCTTCATTTTTTAAATCTGCCTACAAATGTTCGTGCAAAACATGTGCCCTCATTCGAAAGGAAGCTATATTTTGTGATGTTTCCCAGGCTTAAGTAATTAGCTCCATTCTTTTCTTGATATTCTTCTCCACATAGCCGCTACAAGATGTGAGGAAGCTGGAGGATCCTTTTAACTTGGCTGCAGGGGTGACAGGCACGTTTTTTGCTAAAGGACTAGCAAATAATGAGGTAGGAATCAAAGCTTCCTCCAATTCCTTGATTCGATCGTTCAGTCTGGCATTCTCCGCTTCAATGCCTCTAATGGAATCATTAAGAGCATCTGTGGTTGCTCGGTGAAGTCGGGAGATTTGGGACGACTGCATGTTCCTAAGGTTAATCTTGGAACTATATTTCCCTTTCTTATTTGTTACATCTCTCTTTTCAAGAATTAAATTTTTAAATTCGTTGTAAAAAACAACGCTTTGGAATACGAAGGATTCATCTTCGTAAAAAATGTCGATCTCAGTTATTTCCATTATGGAACTATGGTGCACCGCGGCCGCGAGTTGATCAATGTTGCGGAATATGTTATCCACAACAGTCTCAAGTTGCATGTTCTCACTTTCAGTTTCGGGCTCTTCTGCTTGCCCTACAATGTTTTTTCTTCTTCGTCACGGGAAGCTTGTGAGAACTATCAATTTTTCCGCGAGGAGGGTTCTTATCTCCTCCTCCGTTTGAAGAATTATGGGTTGCTTTCTTATTGGGGTGGGCCGTTGGAGCGATGCTCCGTGATGTCGTGCTCTTGGGAGTGCTAGTCGGGGATTGGACACTATTCTCACTGGAGCCTTTTCCCTGTTGTTTGTACAATTCAATTGTGCTTTGCAATGTCTCTACGTCACCATCATCAAGAACAAGAGTGTTGTTGTCATTGTCTTTGTCTTCATTCAGGCATGTATGGATAAAAGAGTTGTTGAAGCCAACTGCTAGTAAATGTTCTAGAAAAATCCCATTAGGGTCGAACCCTCTTAGCCTTTCATCATATCTTAGGTTCAAGTTGTTGAAATGGCTTGCGAATTCATCAATCTTATTGACGTTCCTGAACACGAAGTCCCCGACTTTCCAAGGCAGAGAAATGAATTGTTTTTTTCTCTTGTCATGGAAAAAATGCAACCAATAGTTGTATTGCCTTGCTATTTCTGTAACAAACATCTTGTCCGTGATGTGACATGGAAGGAAAGCAGGATTTTCCTTGGAGCCAAAAATCATTATTACACTGTAATTTTCCATTTGTTCATGTGTCCCCTTCCTGTCCAAAAACTTGGTTGCCTGGTCAGACATCCGAGGAGCATTCTTTCCTAACAATAAATCTTTGAAAACCGAGACAAAGTCATTGAAAACCTCATAAAAACAATAGGAGGCCTTGTGCCTCCACAAGGCCTGGTACTAGAAGGTTACTAGGTCGAATTCCTAGTTTATCTTATTGGACAAAGACAATTTTGTAAACATACAACAATGTGTTATTGTGAAAACCAAGTAGGACGACATATAAAATTTATTCTCTTCTTTGAATCATGACAATTGGGAACAAATTTCAATGGAAATTAGCTTCTCCCAATAAAAAATGGATTGTTCCTTGACTGTGAAATACAAAATATAAAGAACCATGTAGAAAATGCTTGTTGTGGATTCTTGTCCCGTTATTCTTGTAAACAGGCAGGCAATTTCCTGGAATGGATTTCTAAAAGAACTAACCTGCAACTTTGTGATATCTTCAGGAAATGTTGTCGGGTCTTCCAGGAACTCGGGTAAGAGGTCCAACCTGTTATCATGTTTTTTTAGGAACTGCTTGCAGTCTTGTCCTCTGAAGGTCAATGTTTGCTCCAACAATCTTAACGTGTTGCGGAAGACCAGAGGTGACAAAGAAACAAGAGAATGGTTGCGCAGTGGAATAATTCTTTGGCTTGAAATATATTTTTTGGTGCACCAAGAGACCACCTCTTTACAGTCAAAAAATTCAGGGACGCAGCCTGCACGAGCGATTCCAGAGGTCCAAATTACTTCGTTCTGGGTGAAACAAGATGGATAGTAAGAGTATGCCCCAGACCACTAGAAGTTTTGGTCCTCATGCCCGAAGATATTCACTGTATCTCCACAAAACTGTTGTCGAGTTGTTGCCATAAGTTTACGAGAACGTTCGTTTGCTCCAGACGATGTTTGAAATGAACATTTGGAAGGGATAATATAACCCTCTGCAAACCTTGGTCCAATGCGTGTGAATGGGAGATCTCCTCGAGCCTTTTTCTTATTAATGAGAATCTCGACAGTTGTTGCATGATGGGCTGTTAGCATTAAAGACTAGTAATTGCATACTTAGAAGTGCGAAGGTGGCGGGTATGACGAAGAGCAATTAAGGATTGGAGATTTCGTGAACCCGCCAATGCGACGACCCACAAAATACATTCCATGTTGTTTGAGATGAATAATCGGAAGGGATAATATAACCCTCCACAAATCTTGGTTTACTGCGTATTAATGGGAGATCTCCTCGAGCGTTTCGCTCATTAATGACAATGTTGATGGTTCCTGCATGACGAGTTGTTAGCATTAAAGCTTACTAATTGCATGTTTAGAAAGAAGTACGAAGGTGGTGGGGACGGGGAAGAGCAATTAAGGAATGGCCAATTATCGAAAGCGGTCGGTCGGGCTTCAAAATAGGGTTACAAGGTATATAACCAGGAGAGGTGAGGGTCTAACAGTCAAATTGTATGTCTCAAAAGTTTTGAGTGCAAAACGCATAACACGGAAGAGGGCATGATGGGGCAGTCCAGTTGTCAATTTGTATATTGCAGAACTTCGGGTACTGTTTGCAAGCCACAAAACATTGGAAGCGCAATCATGAGGCCGCATGTCCAAGAACCAGTAATCGAAAAAGTGGCTAAGTATGGAATAGGGAAACTGTAGGCATGACTTGTTTTCGCTAATATATTGAAATTTGTAATAGATATCCCATTACCTGGAAAGATGTTTTCTGCATGTTTTTGGGCAAGTTGTGTAGCGATAGTCAGTGTGAAAAGCAATTGGACGAGCTTCAAACTAGGGTGACAAGGGTTCCCCAAGAGACGTGACGCCCCGACGGTCAAATTGTATGTCTCAGAACTTTTGAATGGAAAATGTGTAACACGGAAGAGGGGATGATGCGGAAGTCCGATAATCAATTTGTATATAGCGGAAGTCTGGGAGATCTCCTCGAGCCTTTCGCTCATTAATGACAATCTTTATGATTCCTGCATGACAAATTGTTAGCATTAAAGCTTACTAATTACATATTTAGAAAGAAGTACGAAGGTGGCGGGGACAAGGAACAACAATTCAGGAATGGCTAATTATCGAAAGCGGTCGACCGCGCTTCAAAATAGGGTTACAAGGTATAACCAGTAGAGGTGAGGGCTCGAGGGTCAAATTGTATTTCTCAGAAGTGTTGACTGCAAAACGTGTAACACGGAAGAGGGCATGATGGGGCAGTCCAATGGACAAATTGTATATCGCGGAACTTCAGGTACTGTTTGCAAGTCGCGGAACATTGGAAACACAATCGAAAAAGTGTCTAAGTATGTTATAGGGAAACGATAGGCCGGACTCATTTTCGCTAATATATTGAAATTTGTAATAGATATCTTATTACCTCGCAAGATCGTTTCTGCATGTTTCTGGACAAGTTGTGTAGGGATAGTCAGTGTGACTGTCTCCTCAAGCATTTTGCGTATTAATGATGATCTTTACGGTTGTTGCATGATGAACTGTTAGCATTAAACCTTTATTGTTTCATATTTGGAAAGAAGTACGAAGGTGGAAGGCATGAGAAACAATGACTAGGAATTAGAGATTTCGTGAACCTTCTAACCCGAGGATCCAAAATAGGGTGACAAGGGTTCCCCAGAAGACGTGAGGCCCCGACGGTCAAATTGTATGGCTCATAAATTTTGAGTGCATAATGTGTAACACGAAAGAGGGGACGAAGTGGGAGTCCGACAGTCATTTTGTATATCACGGAGGTCCGGGTGTTGTTTGTAGGTCATGGAACAATGGAAGTGAAATCTAAAGGCCGAAATAATTAATGTGCATTAGGAAGGGCGCGAATGTGGCGGCGATGGAAGGGAGGGATAAATGCTTTGAAACTTTTTGTGAACCAGGGTAGAGCGAAGCTTGCGAGTTGGAGGAGCCCGAGGTGGAATTGTAGATCACAATTTTTTTGGGTGCAAGATGTATATCATGGAACACGAGGAAAAAATTGGGTATGTATGGAAAGGAATGACGGTCGGCCAGAGTGTCGTAAATGGAGGTCTAATGTGTGTTAATGGGAGATGTCCTTGATGTTTTTGCTTGTTAATGCCAATTGTTTTGTACTAGTGTGTTGAGTCACTAGTAAAAGCATAATTAATGTGCATTAGGAAGGGCGTGAAGGTGGTAGGAATGGAAGGCAACGATAGATGCTTTGAAACTTTTGTGAACCCGGGTAGAGTGAAGCTTGTGAGTTCGAGGAGTCTGGGGTGGAATTGTAGATCACATAAGTTTTGGGTGCAAGATGTATATCATGGAACAAGCGACAGGAGAGTTCGATAGCGCCAACCTCGGAAACTGCGGTCATAAAATTGGCTAAGTATGGAAAGGAACAACGGTCGGTCGGACTCATGATGTGAGGATATAGATGGAGATGAGTATCTATCAGTCCGCCAACTCGAGAACCCGTGATCATAGAAAGGTGACTAAGTATATAACCAGAAAGGGATGATAGAGGGGAACAAGAAAAGGGAAAAAGGGGTAAGTATCTCACATAACAACATTTATTGTTTGTTTATTAATGCCAATCTTTTCGAACCTCTGTGGTGAGTTCTCACTAGTAAAAGCATAATGAATATGCATTGGGAAGGGCGTGAATGTGGTGGGGATGGAAGAGAGCGATAAATGGTTTGAAACTTTTGTGAACCTGAGTATAGTGAAGCTTGCTAGTTGGAGGAGTTCGGTGTCGAATTGCAAATCACAGAAGTTTTGGGTGCAAGATGTATATGACGAAACAGGGGGCATAAGAGTTCGATAGAGCTAACCTAGGACCCGATGGTCAGATAATTGGCTAAGTATTGAAAGGGACGACGGTCGATCAGGCTCATGATGTGACGATATAGATGAAGATGAGCATCTGCCAGTCTTCCAACCCGGGAAGCCATGATCATAGACATGCGACTAAGTATAGAACCAAAAAGGGACAATAGAGGGGAAGAAGACAAGGGAAAAACGAGTAAGTATAGAGGAGGGAAAAGAAAGGGAGAAACAAACATTTAGTCTCAGCTATGTAATATACTTGGAGGTCGACAAAGTTAGCTTCAAGTTTAAAGAGAATTTGTTTATATTTATTCAAATAGTATTCATATTAATATATCTTAATAGATTATTTGTGGTCCAAATGTAAACCATCTTCCAGTTTGTAGGGTGTTTTTCGGCTCGCAAATTTCGTTCAAACCCATAAGCAATAGAAAAAAATATATATATGACGTAACATTTGTATATGCAAGGATATTCTCAAATAGAAGAAGCTGTAATATATGCACAATATTGAACATGAACATGACGTCAACACTTGAGTTGCCATGTTGAAATAGTCATTCATTGACTCTATTTCTGGGGCCCAGAAGAATGAAAGTAGGATGGGCCCACTCATTTCTTTCTTAAGTATAGGGTGGGCACCATAGAACTATGCCCTATCACAAATTATTTGTTCAAACCCATAAGCAATAGAAAAAAAATATATATGACGTAACATTTTTATATGTAAGGATATTCTCAAATAGAAGAAGTTGTAATATATGCACAATATTGAATAGGAACATGACGTCAACACCTGAGTTGCCATGTTGAAATAGATTCATTCATTTACTCTATTTTCGGGGCCCCGAAGAATGAAAGCAGAATGGGTCCACCCATTTCTTTCTTAAGTATAGGGCGAGCGCCACAGAAATATGTCCTATCACAAATTATTCTTCCATGTAAAATGTAAGGAGTGAATAGAGTAGCTTTTATTTAAATCGAAGTGTTGGGCAGGGGAAAAAAAAGCTTGTCGTGCATGTTTAATTACGGATCAAAGAGCATCTTAAATTCTTGTAGAAATAGGTTGAATTCATATATCAATAGTTGTATAGGCAAATGAGTCAATTTAAAAAAAAAAATACAATACTAAACATTGGAAAACACCATACAAAAACCTCAAATATTATATATTCAGATAAACTGGGTTACAAATACAACAAAGATTATTTCCCAAAACAACTCTCTTGAAATATGTAAAAAAATATATAGTTCAATACATATTCTCTTAAATTTAAATGTGTTTTCTATAATGACTGTGATTGGGGCTCCCGTGAACCATAAACCAAATATGTACAAGAATCAAGCTTGTAGACAGTCTTTTATAGATTTCAACTTGATAATCAAATGCTTTCCTAGTTAAAAACAACGAGTTGAATATCAATTTCGAGTCTTGGACTTCATGGGTGCTTCCAGCTAGATCTATCTCAACTTCTTGAATAGTTTGTCTCTTCTAGATATGGTTTGTTTGCATTAGCTTTTTATTCAACATTATGTACTTCGCTAAGTGTTAATTTCACTCTATCATCGAAAACTTGGGGTTTAAGGTGCCTTCCTTGTAATGTTCCCGGTCATCCACATCCGAGACAACTTAGAGATGCGATTCAGGCCAAATTCAAAGATGAGGGAGTGGTTTTATGTGACATCATCTTTGGGGGGGGAAATTTCATTAGCCAACAAAAGCTGAGACAAAAAATTCAAGTATCTTGTGACTGCTATTCTCCCCGTATTTGTTCGTTTGTTTGGTTGAAAGGCCTGCATGAAGATTTGTATGTTGAATTTCTTTGTTTTATTACTATAAATTGGAAGGGACATTCAAGTCACCTGCAAAATGCTTCTTTGTTGAAGTATATAGCTTCTTCCAACAACACATATTTGGCAAGTGTATCAAATGTTGTAGATCACACCAGAATATATCTTTCGTCATAAGAGTGGCACATATCGTGGCTCACAAAATGGTCTAAAATATTCAGAAGTGACGCCAAATATTACTCCATGCCCGAATATAATCAGAAGGAAATTATAAATTTGGATCCTCACAAAGGTGAGAAACTGTATGAGTGGTTGAATCAACATTCTAAAATTATAGAACTTTCTATCTCAAAGTTGTAACAGAGTTGACAGACAACCAACTTCTATCTCAAAGTTTGTTGAGCGACCTTTGGATGTAGTAACAGACTCGACATACAATCAACTTTCGATCACTACTGGTACTAATGTCAAGTATATCAAGTCGTGACCCCAGGCTCCAGGTAGCTTCAGCTTCAGAGATCAACACTAGCAGTGACTCCATGCTCCAGATAGCTTCACCTTCGGACATTGACACTGGCGGTGGCAATGGGAACAGTGCCATCGACTACGGGGCGGTAATGCAGTGAACAAGTAGGCCTTTCATTGTCAAAGCACTTAGATTGCAGGGTTGTCATACCTGCAAAAGAGCAACGACTTTAGTGTTTCTTTGTCACGACAATTACAATGTTGTTGTGAGTCCGAAAATCTTTGGAGGTTGGGTGTCCTGTGAAATGATGACCTTGACATTAGGTGCATGCCAGACATTTATTATCTGGACATTGCAGTGTTAATGCAATTGTCATAGTCGACGACAGGTCGATTGCATTGCCACAAGCAATATTAATTGTGTAATTAATTAACATCCTTGAAGGACGTGAATCCCAAACAACGCCTGAAACTGTTTGACCAGTCGTGTGTTAAAAAATACATTATTTTATATTTTAAAAAATAAAAAATTGTATTTTCTATGTCTAACATTAGGTTGCACACATAAACATTTTAAAGTTAACTGAAATTAATGTATAGTCAACTCAGATACCTAGAAGCGATCAAACTCCCTAGAGCTAGTTTATTTCCATCACGTTGGGTGGGATAGAAGGATCCACCACCAGGAGAAAGAAACAAGGTAGCAATAAAAGCACCTGTGCAAACGCAAGCTAGGGATGGAAGCACTTTACGACCAGGAAGGCACTCTGTGCTTATTGACGTGTGATCCTGATGAACAACTCGAGAGACGCTGGTGGAGAGGCCATGGTGATTTATTTTAACCAGACAAGTTAATACTTCGAGCATCGAGCAACTTCCGTTTTTTTTCAAATATCGAATCTACTGCAACAAAAGAAATGCATTCTCCTTACTCAAAGCACGAGAAACAATAGGAAGATTGATAGTCGGTGGAAATAGCTCTAGAATATCTACTACATCAAGGTATCTTCTAAAGAATGAAACAAAATCATTACATGAAGGTGGTAGTAAAAGGTGATCTTCAGAAACCAAATCATTACCTGAATACGTCAAACTTCCTGCAAAAGGTGGTAGTATAAAGTAATCTTCAGAAAGTGTTGCAAAGTCCATAGTCCAAAATTCCTTCCCATTAAATTTTTCCAGTTACTTGTCGATGCAGGCATCAAAAACTTTTGAGAGCCTCGTTCCCTGATTATATACACACCTTCAACCACTAGGAGAATATTCTTGCAAAGAGTGGTAAGCTCTTCGACCGAGATGCAATTATATGCATAGGAATAGTGAAAAAAATGTGCAGTAGTGGTAGAAAGTTGATTGTATGTCGAGTATGTTACTACATCCATAGGTCGATGAACAAACTTTGAGAAAGAAGTTGACTTTCTGTCAAGTCTGTTACTACACCCAGAAGTCGCTCAACAAACTTTGACATAGAAAGTTTTGTAATTTTAGGATGTTGATTCAACCACTCATACAGTTTCTCACCTTCGTGAGGATTCAAATTTATAATTTCCTTTTGACTATATTCGCGCATGGAGTAATATTTGGCATGACTTCCAAATATTCTAAATCATTTTGTAAGCCACGATATGTGCGACTCCTCTGACAAAAGATAAATTCTGGTGTGGTTTACAGGATTTGATACACTTGCCAAATCTGTGTTGTTGGAAGAAGCCATATACTTCAACAAAGGAGCATTTTGCAGGTGACTTGAAAGTCCCTTCCAATTTCCAGTAACAAAACTAAGAAGTTCAACATACAAATCTTCAGGCAGGCCTTTCGACCAACCAAAGGATTGAATACAGGGAGAATACCAATCATAAGATACTTGAATTTTTTGTTGTCTAAGTTTCTCTTAGCTAACATAATTTTTTTCGCTCAAAGCCGATGTCACATAAAACCGCTCCCTCGTCTTTCAATTGGGCCCAAATGGAATCTCTAAGTTGTCTCACATGTGGATGACCATAAACATTACAAGGAAGGCACCTTAAAGCCCAAGTTTTTGATGATAGAGTGAAATGGGAATAAGTATTTAAAATGAACACTGGAGGATGATAATATAATATTTCGTAAATCTTGGTTTAATGCGTTTTAATGGGAGATGTCCTCGACCTTTTCGCCTATTAATGCCAATATTTCCGAATATGTGTGGTGAGTTGTCACTAATAAAGGCATGATTAATGTGCATTGGGAAGGGCATGAAGGTGATGGAGATGGACATGAGCGGAAAATGCTTTGAAAGTTTTGTGAACCTGGAAGCCCGAGAACCTGCGAATTTGTGACAACAAGAGGTGAAGAATCGACTAAGTATGGAAAGGCGGGGAAAAATGCCTTAAAAAACCAAAAGTAAACAACGATTTTTCCGAGTTCAAGATCAAAAGCAAAAAAAAGTTCAGATCCCATAATATTGACCTCTGTTAATTCAATATCAGGCGATTGGAGTGCATCTTGGGTGCCTGTGAGAAAAGCTAATGCTTTGATGAAGAACTGTTTGTATTGCAACATGTGACAGTAATTGTGTCCTGATAGTATTTTTTTTTTTTTTGTAAGTTAGAATTATATTAAATCCTGAGAAGCCAAAAGATTACAACTGTCTATCTAGCATTTCGAATATGGCAACATTGCCCAGAAGGGAAACCAATGCTGCCACATGGCCCAAAAATTCAAAGTATTCATGCACAACTTGAAGAGCAATGAAAGATGGTGATCTACAGTGCCGCTTAGGGCATAGTTTCTGAATTCTAAACTGAGACCAAAAATTGCGAAGACCAAAATTCCCAGGACTGGGTGGTCTCGCATGGCCAAAAACTTATGAAGTAAATTAACCAAAAGCATAAAAAAGGAAACTTGAACAAGAGGAAATTATCCAAAGCCGGGGTCGAGCCTTTGTCCCACGAGAGCCTGACACATATGCAAGGTGTCTCTGCCGAGCTTATCTCTGTCCGAGATAGCTTGCCTTAGGTCCCGCAGGAAAGTCACCAGGAGGTCCACACGGTGCCAACACTCTATTTCCTTGTTCTGCAGCACGTTAATGGTGGTCTTGATGTCCTCTATTCCACGCTTGAGGTCTTGTAGGGACTCCTCGAGAGCTTCTCTTTCTACGCATCGGGAGCAATCTAAGGAGAGTGGAGGGGGAGGTGGAGAGTCAAAGGAGGAGGTGGGGTGGTTAGAGAAATGAGCTGAAGGAAAAGGGGGTTGTGGAGGTGACTAGGGGAGGCGAAGGAGGAGGGTGGCGAGGGGGGGAAGGTGGAGGTGGAGGGCGAAGAGGTGGGGATGGAGGAGGTGGAGAGAAGCCAAGGGAATTTCCTAGGCTATCGAACTATTCAATTTGACAGGCATAGGGATTCGACGGCGGGGAGAGGTCCGAGGAACTGTCTCGATTCGGTTGACCATGACTGGGAGCAACAATGGGCGTCAGGGTGGGGGTGAGCTCGGTTACTGAAGGAGAGCGATGCCCTCGCGTTGACCTTCCTTTGGCCGCATACCAGGTCGCTCCCCTCTTCGATTTTCCCCTGAGACGAGGCATAGAAAAGTCCTCTGGAAGCCAGAAATAGAACTCGAAGGGGGAGTGCGAGTGGTTGCTCGACGAGCGCAAGACCAACCAAACACAGTGACACTGCAAAGACCTTGAAGAGAATCTGGAAGCCGAGGGCAAGGAGGACTACAGAAGATCGAAACAGAGTGTAAGGATGGCATAGAAATTTGGGAGAGGACAGAGTGTAAGGACTACAGAAGATCGAAACTGAGTGTAAGGCGGAGGTGGAGGGCGAAGAGGTGGGGATGGAGGAGGTGGAGCGAAGTCGAGGGAATTTCCTAGGCTATCGAACCATTCAATTCGACAAGCATAAGGATTCGATAGCGGGGAGAGGTCTGGGGAACTGTCTCGAGTCGGTTGAGCAGGAGTGGGAGCAACAATGGGCGTCAGGGTGGGGGCGAGCTCGATTACTAGAGGAGAGCCACGCCCTCACGCTGACCTTCCTTTGGCCACATACCAGGTTGCTGTCCTCTTCGATTTTCCTCTGAGACGAGGCATAAAAAAGTCCTTCGGAAGCCTGAAATGGAACTCGAAGGGGGAGTGTGAGTGGTTGCTCGATGAGCGCAAGACCAACTAGACACAGTGACACTGCAAAGACCGTGAAGAGAATTTGGAAGTCGAGGGCAAGGAGGACTATCGAATCTCGAAACAGAGTGTAAGGACGGCATAAAAATCCAGGAGAGGCCAAGACTTCGGAGGCCAAGGGCTTGAATGAGCCTTGGCGCTCCAAGGCTCAGGCCAAAAACCTCCATTGCTGGACTGGTGATGGGACTGTGACCTCGTCCAGCCTATCCCCATTAAAATTCCCATGAAGCAAGTTGTCAAGTTATAGCAGCAGACGCGCATCGAGGGAGAGCTAAGGAGCGACGACTGGGAGTTTAAACTCATGAGGTGATGGTAGAGGGAGGGTACGCATGTGTCGGCTCCTGGTGGCAGGAGACCTGGCCAGGTGGCCTTCACTCCGGTTGCCCGTCTATTGAGACCGTAGACACCCCATCTGGGACTGTCCTAATAATATTTAAAATGAACACTAGGAGATGATAATATAATCTCCCGTAGATCTTACTTCAATGCATTTTAATTGGAGATGTCCTCGAGCTTTACGATTATTAATGCCAATATTTTTGAACCTGCGGGGTGAATTGTCACCAATTAAAAGCGTAAGTAATTTTCATTGGGAAGTGTGCGAAGGTGGCGGGGATGGACGAGAGCGATAAATGCTTTAAAACTTTTATGAACCCGAGAGTCCGCGAACCCGTGGATCTGGGACAACAAGAGGTGAAGAATCAACTAAGTATGGAAAGGTGGGGTGGTCATACAAACGAGGGTAGACTCATCATCGTTAAAGTGAAGCTTGCGAGTTCGAGGAGTCCGGGGTCGAATTGTAGATCACAAAAGTTTTTGGTGCAAGATGTATATCATGGAACAAGGGGCATGAGAGTTCGACAACGCCAATCTGGGAACTCGCATCCATAAACATTAACTATGGGAAAAACATTCTCAGCTATGGAATATACTTGGAGCTCGACAAGCTCAAGTTCAAGTACAAAGAGAATTTGTTTATATTTATTCCAATACTAGTGTTACACCTCAAAATTACTCACTTCGATAGTGTCGCATGTGTCATCATTACGAGTGTTGTAAGTGTCACATCTTGTCTGCAAGTGTTGCATCTTGACTATAAGTGTTGCAAGTGTCACAAACAATATGATACCATATTGCCTATGTCGTGCCCATAACGACATCATGAAGAAACTTAAGACACCTCAAAGGATAGTTTGGAAGAAGAAAAATCACTTGGCAAGAAGTACAAGTCCTTTGCCATTGGAAAAACCACTCAAAAAATGAATTTTGGAGAGGAGTGCTCCCCTACCCACTGTTAGGGAGTGTTGGTGCTCCCTGATCCTCTTTGGGGGAGTGCTTGAGTGCCCTGTGCACCCTTATGGGGGAGTGCTACCCTCTTTTTAGCAAATTCTGGGTTTGTTGAGGCAAATTAGGGAAGAATCCCTCAAATCCTGAAGGTAGTTGGATTCGAATAGATGGTCAAGGCATGATCTTAGGGGAGATCCTCAACTGAAGGAGAGGAATCCTCAACTTATCCCAAATATATCTCAAGTGGTTGGAATCCTCCAAGATTATATAAGGAGGCCTTCTCATGGTGAAAGGCAAAAGAGAGACTAGACTTTGATACCAAACTTATGATCCTATAAGTGGTATTGACAGAGAATGACAATTGAGAATTGCATCAAACTTATGATCTCATGAGTGAAATGCTATCAAGGTAATCAATGAAAGATTGATTGAGCAAAGGGGTTGGACAAGGAGAACTGAAAGAAGTTGTTGGTCCTTCATTCAAAGGATTGTAAGTACTTTTACTTGTTCTCATTAATATAATCAATGCTTGGTCTGTTTCTTTCAAACTTGTACTTGTTCCATATAAGTTTGTCTACAGTAGATGGATCTATGATTGAGCTAATCTCAATAGAGTAGGAAGTCCATTGTATCTTTGTTTGTTTTGCAGGACCTATCAAGGAGCTCAAGATCGAAGCTTAGCCTGCACTTTGCAAGGACAAACGTCGTTCATAAGGTACATATATTTCTCCTTCTCTTTATTTCATTAGCTTGATTAGATCTAAAATGAAGTCAATGTCCATGTTAAGCACCTTTTGTCTTGGCCTTAGGAAATTAGAGACCAAGAGGGAATCCACTTGTCCGCAGGGGGATTCACCTTCAACAGAAATTGGCGACTCCACTGGAGAGGGGCTCTGATTTTTTTCCTTTCCTAGGTCTTGTCTTGGCTTTCTTTGCCCACTGATTTGACCTTCTCCATGAATGTCTCTGATCCTCAGGTTTGATTGTTGGCTCTTGGATTTATCTTAAACACAAAATTTTGCATTTTTCATGAGTTTTTTTGAGTTTCTAGGCATTTCTTTGCATTTTTGCAGCAGAGCGCTCCCTTGCCCTTAGCACTAGGGCGTTGGCACTCCCTTACAGTGTTCCACAGAGTGTTGGAGTGCTCCGTGTCCCCTTATGGGGGAGCGCTACCCCATTGTTTGCAAAAAATCTTCTTAAAATTGGTTTTTTCTCAGTCTTTTTGCTGATTTATCTGTTCAAGGTTCATGCTATCTTAGTGTGTCCTTGTTTGGCCCTCAAACCACCTTGTTTTCTAAGGATTCATCATCTCTTGTTTGGATTCTTTGACATTTTTCCTTACTTTTCAATAACTCTTTGATCTTCATGATTTGAAGTCAATTTGTCGTTTTCTTCTCGTTTATCTGAATGAGTGAAAACTTTGTAAGGAGTTTCAAAGGTCTTTTGTACTTTGATTTCTGATCTTTGAGTCATCTTGTCCAAACTCTTTCTCCTTCCTTTTGAGTTTTTGGCCTTCTGTTTCTTGTTTGATCACAACAAGGGTGTCTTTTGGTTTATGTGAAGTTTGCTTCCAGATTGCTTAAATCTCACAACTCTTGAAGTCCGATTAGCATAAGAAGCTTTACATCTACTGGTTATCAGTCACATACAAACTTTTTAGCATTGTGTTGGGTTCCTTATTGAGGACTATTGCATGAGGTCATTTCATCTTAGTGTTTGACAGTGAATGGAAAATCTTTCTCCTTCCCTTAATTAGACATTCATTGAAGGAAAATATTGCTTATCATTTCTTATGCATGTTTTGGGAACTGAGTCATAATATCATCACTCTTCACTCTCATACAACTCTGAGTAAACAACAACCACTAAAATCAACGCTTAACTAAAATTTATCCGACTTTTTACATCTTTGTTAGCAAACCTACATTAGTTTAAGGTGTAGGGCTTTGGAATAAGTTGAAAGGATAACTTTCCAAAGCTATCAAACAAACTTAGCATCTTGTGATAGGGAGAGAAAATCCAATTGTCGTATAGGATTTCTAGGATCCCCCTCTCACACAGGGGTTACACATGAGGTCGCATTTGGGTGAGTTACGAAGATTATCCCTCTGTGGCTCAACTGTTTGTAGTGGTCGGATCGTATATTGGGGGTCACTTGAGGGTATACCCACAATTATGTGTGGGAGCCTCTCGAGTTGATTTTAGATTTGTTATCCTGCCTATACATTCCGACTGGATTGTCGACTGTACCCACCCAGGGGCTGACTGCAAATTGGTGACCTTAGTAGCCATAATATTTAGGGTCTCACACAAGGTGATGGTGAAGGGAAGTCTCACTATACCTGGAACAAACGTTGGTCAAACTCAGTCGGGCTCCTTGGAGGGTAAATCCACAATTACTGCGTGGAAGCTTGCACCAAGGCATAAGTCCCTTAAGCAGGTCGCCAACGTAACTGATCCACCCGCTCTATCCCCGCCTCTTCCTATTTTGATCTCACGACGTTGGATTTCATCACCAACTAGTGGTTTCTTTGTGGGAAGGTTTGTTTGATTGTTTGCTTCTCAGATTCACATCGTGTGTTGGTTGTGTTACTTAGTGGACCTTAGGTCGAGTCAGTGTTAATGGAATCCAATCCTGAGAGTACCAATGGAGGAAACCCTTCTCCTGGGGAACCTTATACCTTTCCTTCTTTTGGAAACTTTGGTCCTCCGTACATTGCCACACTGAGTCTTTCGGGACTCACCATCGGATTACTGGTTTGGTTTTTCCCCACTCCGGTGATCTCGAATCCTCCCAATGTTTCAACTGCACCTAATACTTTAGATGTCAGTACACCACCCACACATAAACCTCACATCGACTTTTCGACTTCTTCATCCATTAAGTTTCCTTCCATTTCTCCTTCTTCGCCTAGTGAAAGCTCTAAAGCAAGTAGCCAGGTTGATCAGAAGAAGAAGAAACAGAAAGATAAGAAGAAGAAGAGCCCGAAAAGGACCAAGGCTCTAACAACATCAGATGTTGAATCCCAGTAACCAACTACTGTTAATAATACTGGGAGTGTTGATGAGGTCAACAAGATTAAAATGAAGAATCTGAAACCCAAATTCCGTTGCAGTCTTTGTAAGGGTGACCACTTTTTGAGGGATTGTCATGGTATTCCCAAGGTCTTATAAATGTGGTCCACCACGTCATTGACCTCTGTTGGTCATGACGGTGATACCCCGTCAACTAGTGACGTTAAGGTTGGTAAGAAGAAGACAACTGTAAAATTCCCTTGTATGTTATGCAAAGGTGATCATTATTCTCACCTTTGTTCTTGCATGGACGAGGCTTCTTCTCTTTTGGAAAAACTTCAACTTCCAAAAGGTTATCGTAAGCTTTCCTCCAACCCATCGTTAGTTGATGGATTGGTCAATCTGGTTCCATCCCCGGTCAGTCTGGTTGATCAGGTGGTCAATCTAGTTTCCTCCTCGATTGAACCACAAACCCAAGTAGCTGATCCAATTTCGTCATCGATAAACCCTACTCTTCATCAAAAGAGTGTAACCCAAGTAGTCGATCCGTTTTAATTCTCGGTCAACCCCACTCTCCTATTAGAGAGTGACACCAAAGCAGTCGATCTGTTTCCACCCATCGACCCCATTCTCCCCTCGGAGAATGAAACCCAAGTGGTCGATCCGGTTCTGTCATCGGTCGATCCTACTCTCCTTATAGAGATTAAACCCGATACTTCCCACATTTTTCTCGTTGATATAGAATCTATCGTGCTGGGGGGCATTCCTCATTCTCCCGCAAAACCTCCTACAAGAAATGAGGCCATCCTTTTTGATTGGGGTGCGCTAACTGGACCTCCTCTTCCCTCTCACTTTCCTTTCCATATTACAGTTTAGGTTTGTGGTCAGGACGTTCCTCAAACGCTGATAGATGAAGGTGTGTCCGTTAGTATTTTGTCCTCTGTTGCTTGGCACGCTTTGGGTTGGCCTAAGCTTTCATCGGTTACACAGAATCTGTTAGCTTTTAACAGAAGAGCTATTCAACCTTTAGGGAGCCTTCCTCAGTTTTTGGTAACTTTGGGAGGGAAAACTGTCTTTATTGATGTCATGGTGGTCCGAGACCCCTTGGATTTCACTTTACTTCTTGGGTGGGATTATGTCTATTCCATGAAAGCTACTGTGTCCACTCTTTTTCGTGTGATATCTTTGCCACATGATGGAAGAATGGTGACTATTGATCAACTTTCTTTCATCGGTCTTGACTGAATTACCTCCCTGAATGGTTCTTATATGACGACAGTATCACCCCCATCGCATGTCAATTATGTGGCATTGTCTCCCATGACTTCGACTCCCGATGATTTGGATCCGATAGTTGACATGGTGATCTCTTTGGTAAGGTTATTGGAGCCTGATCTCCTTACCCCTGTCGTGACCCTCAACATGTGTTCCTTCCCGAGTGATTTTCTTCCGTCCGGTGAAGATATCTTGGAAGCCATGACCGAGTTTTGTCCCTTGACATGGTGTCCTTCCAGAGTGTTATTCTCTTGGAAGCCATGATCAAGAAGAGTCTACGAGCATAGTTTTTCTCTCCATGGCAAGCTCGTTAAAAAATGAAACAGAGGTCATGAGCATAGTTTCTCTTCTCTGTGGCAAGCTCGTTAAAAAATGAAACAGAGGCCTTGAGCATAGTTTTCCTCTCTATAGAAAGCTCGTTAAAAAATGAAACAACAATCTGGGGATTGCACCTAGAGCCCTGAGCATAGTTCTTTTTCCTCTGTCAAGCTCATTAAAAAATGAAACAGTCACCTCTCTTGAACCTTCTTTTCATCCACTCTTATCCTTTTTCTCCGTCTAGTAGAGAAATTGGTGACAACCTCACAGTCGGTGAATGAATTGAAGCTTGGAGGGCATGTCTCCAGTCTTTGATGATCATTTTGAAGTTAAGCCACTAGCTTTCAAGCTGGGGGCATACCGAGCTTAGTCTTTGTTCTTTCTTGTTCTTGGAAAAAACATGAGAATGTAACCGAGTAGACTTTTATCACTTTTTCAGACTCGCATGGATAAACGAAAAAGGAACCCCTTGGAGTCTTCTTTGAGCTCTTTTCAGACTCTCTAAACATGAAAAGATTGCCGAGTGATCTTGCTTCCTTTTCCACTCGTTAAAAGGTTTGAAAGGGCGTCTTTAGAGTGATAATTTATCTCTTTTTCGGCCTCGCGAGACTAACATTACGAAAAAAGACAACATTGGAGTCGTCTTTAAGTTATTTTTAGACTCTCTAAATATGAAAAACCACCGATTTTACCTTCTCTGGACTCGTTAAATGATCATACACTGAAGGGACCATATGGGATCGAACCCTTACTTCTTTCATTTCGTTAAATAAAGGAAGAGGGACTTATCGAAGGTGAGTCATATCGAGCATGTGTTACCCTCCTCGAGCTTATTAAATTAAAAAGAGGTACTCGTTTATCTGGATGGGGGAAAATTTGAATGAAGCAAGCCAAACAGTTTTTGAGAACACTACCAGTAACTCTTACGGTTGCCCTTAAACATGACACTTTGTCTTTGCACGCATTTTAATCCGCTGAACTTCTGCACTGAGCCAATCCTTTGAGTTTCTTTTACTCCTTTGGGTCACCTGATGAAAGTCACAACATCCACTACATTATCAAGTTTTGGTCCATGTTATGTTTCTACTGTTGTGCCTCAGTGTTCAAGGGAAGTATCTGCCTCGAGAGTCAGCCGTCACAAATATCATGTTTCAATACCCGTGTAAGTCCATGTTCATTTGATCTACCAATTACATCTCTGTGTCAGTTTTGTGTCGTTGATGGGGGATACATCAAGGCCGTCCTTCGATGAGCCTATTCCTGTCAACTTCAACACATTATCCAGGGACTCAGACTGAGAAACCAGTTAGTACCTTGGGACCTGCATGCCTCAATGGCAGGCCTCCTCGTGTCTGACAATGGGTTTACATCATTGACCTCTGATTGGATGATTCCACGGATGTTTGACTTCATCTCATCTATTCACATTCATGGAATGTACTAGAATACCTTGGGAATCATTGACATCAATGGTGATTTCTCTCGCGCTTGTTAACGGTTTACATCATTGACAGGTAATCAAGTGGTTTCTACCATGTTCGACATCAGGACATCTATTCACATGGTTAGATTCGTACTACATCAGGATCGGTACGAAGACCCTGGGTTGAGTTTTCACTCTTATGTATACTTTGCCCAGGGTGCGAAGGAGTTCTTTTGAACTATGACACATATACTGTTACATAGATCCACTTTGTATTGGTCGTGGTTATGTCTTGTCATCTCGTAGATCCACTGTGTATTCTTCGTGGCTACGATCAGTTCAGGTCATAGGAGTATAGATCCACATTGTATCTGCAGTGGCTATACCATTTTGTCAATATAATTATGGATCCACAGTGTATTTTATGGCAGCCATACCTAAAAAGGCTTTATCACTCAAGCATAGGTATGCCTGCCTTGGGTTTGAAACATGTCATAATATTTGTTCGATGGTTGTGTGCATCTTTTTCCGGTTTCTCTGCGCCCACACCCTTGCTCGAAAAAGTATACAAAGTACTTAAGTCATCATCGTCTTCTAACTTCATACTTTGGGGGGCAATCTGTTACACCTCAAAATTACTCACTTCGATAGTGTCGCAAGTGTCGTCATTACGAGTGTTGTAAGTGTCGCATCTTGTCCGCAAGTGTCACATCTTGACTATAATTGTTGCAAGTGTCACAAACAATATGCTGCCATATTGCCTATGTCGTGCCCATAACGACATCATGAAGACACTTAAGACACCTCAAAGGATAGTTTGGAAGAAGAAAAATCACTTGGAAAGAAGTACAAGCCCTTTGCCATTGGAAAAACCACTCAAAAAATGAATTTTGGAGAGGAGCGCTCCCCTACCTACTGTTAGGGAGTGCTGGCGCTCCCTGAGCCTCTTTGGGGGAGTGCTTGAGTGCCCTGTGCACCCTTATGGGGGAGTGCTACCCTCTTTTTAGCAAATTCTGGTTTTGTTGAGGCAAATTAGGGAAGAATCCCTCAAATCTTGAAGGTAGTTGGATTCGAATAGATGTTCAAGGCATGATCTTATGGGGGATCCTCAACTGAAGGAGAGGAATGCTCAACTCATGCCAAAGATATCTCAAGTGGTTGGACTCCTCCAAGGTTTTATAAGGAGGCCTTATCATGGTGAAGGCAGAAGAGATAATAGACTTTGATACCAAACTTATGATCCTATAAGTGGTATTGACAGAGAATGACAATTGAGAATTACATCAAAATTATGATCTCATGAGTGAGATTCTATCAAGGTAATCAATGAAGATTGATTGAGCAAAGGGGTTGGACAAGGAGAACTGGAAGAAGTTGTTGGTCCTTCATTCAAAGGATTGTAAGTACTTTTACTTGTTCTCATTAATATAATCAATGCTTGGCCTGTTTCTTTCAAACTTGTACTTGTTCCATATAAGTTTGTCTACAGTAGATGGATCTATGATTGAGCTAATCTCAATAGAGTAGGAAGTCCATTGTATCTTTGTTTGTTTTGTAGGACTTATCAAGGAGCTCAAGATCGAAGCTCAGCTTGGACTTTGCAAGGACAAACGTCGTTCATAAGGTACATATATTTCTCCTTCTCTTTCTTTCATTAGCTTGATTAGATCTAAAAGGAAGTCAGTGTCCATGTTAAGCACCTTCTATCTTGGCCTTAGGATTTTAGAGACCAAGAGGGAATCCACTTGTACGCAGGGGGATTCACCTTCAACAACTAGTCATATTATTTTATTTAATAGTATTTTTGTGGCCCAAATGTAAACCATGTTCCAATTTGAAAGGTGTTTTCGGCTCGCAAAGTTTGCTGAAACGCATAGGTGATAGAGAAAATATGAGTTAACATTTTCATATGCAAGCATATTCTCAAATATGACGACCTGTAATATATGCACAGTATTAAAGAGGGACATGATAGCAATACTTTTGTAGATGACAAAGGGCTAGCATAATATTGCATTCTTACTATGATGATGCCTTAAAAAAACTAAAATAACCAACAATTTTTTACCAATTCAAGAAGGACACAAAAAAATCATCAGATCCCATAATATTCGCCCATTAATGCGTTTTAATGGGAGATTTCCTCGATATTTCTGCTTATTAATGTCAATCTTTTTGAACCTATCTGGTGAGTTGTCTTTAGTGAAAGCATAATTAATGTGCATTGGGAAGGGGTGAAGGTGGCGGGGATGGAGGGGAGTGAAAAATGCTTTCAAACTTTTGTGAACCCACAAAACTTTGAAGACTCGACTAAGTATGGAAAGGCGGGGCGGTCAGACGAAGTCATCGTAGATAGAGTTAGTCTTGCGAGTTCGACGAGTCCAGGGTCGAATTGTAGATCACCGAAGTTTTGGGTGCAAGATCTATACCCTAAACACGGGGCATGAGAGTTCTACAATGCCTACTCGTGGCCATAAAATTGGCTAAGTATGCAAACGAACGACGGTCGGTTGAACTCGTGATGTGAAGATATAGATGGAGATGAGGATTTGTCAGTTCGCCACCCCTAGAACCTGCGAGCATAGAAACACGACTAAGTATAGAACCATAAACGGATAATAGAGGGGAAGAAGAAAAGGGAAAAATGGGTAAGTATAGAAGAGGAAAAAGAAAGGGAGAAAATAACTTTATCCCTCACACAACAACACTTAGTCTGATAATTATGAAGCCATAGAAACACATTAACTATGGGAATACATTCTCAGCTATGAAATATAGTTGGAGCTCGACAAACTCTGGTTCAAGTCCAAAGAGATGTTGTTTATATCTATTTCAACATTTTTGATATTATTTTATTTTAATAGTATTTTTGGTGGCCCAAATGTAAAACCATGTTCAAATTTGCATTTCTCAAGTGGAGATGTGTTTGTGAAGACACATTTCCTTGAACCACAGTCCAGGGGTAGGGAAAGTAAAATGCGGATTGTTTGTTGAGCATACATTTGTTGAAGATTAAGCAATGTATTTTCAAGTGCATGTATCATTTGCATAGTATCAATATGATTTGTTTCATGCTCTTTGCATATTCTTCTGAATGCACTTGTCATAGATTTGTCAACCTTTGTCATGTATGAGGCATAATATGATGCTTGGCATATGCATTGAGGACATATCATGTGTATGCATTTGTATTCCACATAACTGGATGGTACTTGGAGAAACTGTTGTTCCATATATGTAAATGTTTTCGTTTAAGGAAAAATGTTGGTTGTTTAAGTGTAGATTGTATGCATTGGATGTACTCAGCTTTTGTTATATTTAGCTATGCCAATAAGTCTTGGAAGCTCATTAAGTCATTAAAGTCTCATTGTTCTAGAAATGCGAACAAAGATTTAGATTTCTCAATGAGAACATTGTCCTCTGAACTAATTGGCTCTACGATTCTTGTTGTTCTGATTGGCGGCACAGTGAAGTTCTATCTGAAATGTGTTTTTTTTTCTTCATTTTTTACAGTTTCTTGTATGATAATTTCTATGAACTTTGGCAAGCCCTGGATCCAAATGATTTGTGTTGCATGTCATGTATTTGTCTAGAAACTGCTCAATTTGTGAGATGTTGTCATTTCCATAGACCGGTGTACCCTGTGTGCACAACAGTGCGTGGTCATGCCCACTCCCTCTATTCTGGAATTCGGTCACAAAACAATTGTCCGATATTAGTCACAAAACAATGCCTGGTCGATTCACTTGCTCGTTTGTTGTTTGCTCTTGTTTGCTTCAATTTTGCAAGTTTGAAGTCCTGCATTCGCAACTGGCCCTGTTGTTGCACTTTGCATGGTTGGGATTCTGCATCTGCGATTGGAACTGCGTTTCTGGTGTTCCGCATTGATGGGTAAGTTTTAGTGTCGGGGTTGCACTCAAACGTATGGTTTTCAGGAACAAAAAATATGAGGAGAACATTCAATTTCCTTTTTTATATCTCACTATGGGTGCAACAGAGGTGGGTTTTGTGCCCAACATTGACATTCAAAGGGGAACAAGACGTTTTGGAAGGGAATAGAATGAAAAAATGCACCAAACGTATTGTTTTCACACAAGAACAAGACAACATCACACTCATGTTTCTCAGTCAAACGTATCGTTTCCAGGAACAAAAAATATGAGGAGAACATTCGATTTCCTTTTTTTATATCTTACTATGGATGCAACAGAGGCGGGTTTCGTGCCCAACATTGACATTCAAAGGGGAACAAGACGTTTTGGAAGGGAACAACATGAAAAAAATGCACCAAACACATGGTTTTCAGGAACAAAAAATACGAGGAGAAAATTCATTTTCCTTTTTCTTATATGTCATTATGGATGCGATAGAGGTGGGATCTCTGTCGAACAACGACGCTCAAGAAAAACACCAAGAAAACATCACACTCCTATTTCTCTGGTCGTAGTAGTCACATACGGAGATGTTCTGCAAGAGGATTTTGGCTCGGGCATTCCCAGAATTGAAAATTCTTACTTACAAACTGGAAATAGCAAACAACAACCAACAAACATGAATGCAACCATGACATTGAGACTTACCAGTGAATGGGGAACGACAGAAGCACAACCCTAATCGTGGATGTAGAATCCCTAATGTGCAAACTGCAACAAAAGGTCCAACTGCAGATGCAGGACCCCAACCTTGCAAAGTTGAAGCAAACAAGAGCAAGCAACAAGCAACAAACTATTGAACAAGCACCAAGAGGTCCAATTGCAGCCGCAGGACCTCAAATTTGCAAATTTGAATTAAAAAACAATAAGAAGAATCCAACGAACCAACGAGCAAGCGTGAACCAGTCAACTAATAATGCCGGTGAAGAACAATATTGCCCAAATTCACTGCAGACAAGATTGTATCAAAAACGCGGAGGAAAATGTGTTGTAACACGCATGTTAAACAAACATTTCAGGCTGTGAGGCCTGTTAGGTAAACATTTAAGGCTATGAGGACCGTCCAAAGGCCTCCCACTGTGTAAAAATTTAAGAAAGTTGCAGTTTGCACGGTTCGCATTCTGCATTCGCGATTGGAACTGCATTCGCGATTGGTAAGTTTCACTGCCATGGTTGCATCCCTATTCGGTGTTTATTTTTTCTAGTTTGCAAGTAAGAATTTTCAATATTGGGAATGCTCAAAATCCTCTTGCATAACATCTTTGTACGTGACTACTACGACCAGAGAAACAGGATTGTAATGTTGTCTTGGTCTTGTTCTCGGACGTCAATGTTCGACACATAACCCACCTCTATCACAATCACAGTGACATATAAAAAAGGAAATCAAATTTTCTGTTCCTAAAAACCATACGTTTGGTGCAATTTTTTTCAGACTGCACCTCGTATTATTTTTTTGCATTGTTATTTTCCAACGACTCCTAGTTTGATGTCCAGGACATGGAAGTGGGCACATGTGATTGGAAGGGAACCACCTGAAAATAAATGCACCAAACATCTGGTTTTCAGGAACATAAAAAATGAGGAGAAAATTTGATTTCCTTTTTTATATGTCACTATGGTTGTGATAGAGGTGGGTTATGTGTCGAACATTGACGTTCAAGAACAAGACCAAGACACTGTCACATTCCTGGTTCTCTGGTCGTAGTACTCACATACAAGGATGTTTTGCAAGAGGATTTTGACTCAGGCATTCCCAATATTTAAAATTTTTACTTGCAAATTGGAAATAACAAACAACAAACAACGAATAGGAAGGTAAACATGGCACTGAAACCCACCCATCAATGGGGAACAATAGAAGCACAGTTCCAATCGCGGTTGCAGAATCCCAAACGTGCAAACTGCAACAAGAGCATCAGGCAAACAAGAGCAACAACAACAGGCAAAGAAGAAACCAGTGAACAAGCACCAAGAGGTCCAAGTACAGATGCATGACCTCAACTTTGCAAAATTGAATCAAACGACAATAAGCAGCATCCACCGAACCAACGCGCAAGCATCAACCAATGAACCAGTAATGCCGTTGAAGAACAATATTGCCCATATTCACTGCAGAGAACATTGTATAAAAAAAATCAGAGGAAAATGTATTGTAACAGGCATGTTAAGTAAACATTTAAGGCTGTGAGGCCTATCTAGTAAACATTTAAGTCTTTCAGGACATTCCAAGGGCCTCGCGTCGTGTAAACATTTAAGAAAGAATACAGTGTGGCAGGTCTGTTTACGTACACAAAATAATTATTATAGTATTTTATAATAATATAAAATAATAACAATAAATAATAATAATAATAACAATAGTTTGAACAATAAAGACTATGCAAAAAAAAATTAGTCAAAGGACAAACTAATATGAAGTCAACTAATAAAAAACTGACTCTCGATGCTCAAAACTTTGGATATCTAAACGTTTAATAAAAATAGTAAAAATTCAGAAAGACTATAGATGATCAAAAACTTTGGATATGCTAAGATATAAAACATTGGGAATAACGAAGCTGACAATAAGACCTCCAATTTGTTATCCAATCAGATAATGACATATATGGTATTTTTTATTATATACAAAACACTGTTTTTAGTTCTCTAGTTCCAACAATAGAGATTATGCAAATATTTTTAGTCAAAGGACAAACTAATATGAAGTCAACGAATTATCGATCACTATAGTCCCTCTATGCCTTCGGGAGGGACTAATAAAAAAGGAGTATACCAATTTATTAAAAACATTCATTATTATATATTAAATATATAATAAACAATAAAGATTATCTCGAGGATACATAAGAATATTAAATATATAATCATTTATATATTTAATATTGAACATTCAATATTAAATGTATAAATGATTATATAATTAATATTGTTATGTATCCTCGAGATAATCTTTATTGTTTAAGGGTTTATACGAATTATGTAATATGAGGCTTTTAGATGTAGAAAGCTCAACACCAAAGCTAGCTCTCTCTCTCTCTCTCTCTCTCTCTCTATATATATATATATATATATAACCCTTATTTCTTAAGGGGTTATACTAGTTATGTAATGTAAGGACTTTAGGTGTAGGAAGCTCAATACGAAGGTCATGCTCTCTCTCTATCTAAACCTAATGGTTAGTCCAATCAATAGATGTTGTTGTGTTAAGTCCATAGAGGTCTTAGGAACACATATCATTGGGTCTTTTGGGGTTTACTAACCACATATGTGGCTAACATTTGGTACCATACTAGTCCTTGTGGAGCTCTCACCCTTTTTCCTTTATATATATATATATCAGTCATAAAGGGTATGATGCCTTAAAGGACTCCATGTCATTCCTCTGTAGAGGGTCACTAGTAGTTTTTCCAAGGGCACAAAGGTTTGGAAAACATGGGAGAATTAAGTGACGAAAGGCTCAAGGTGGAGAAAGCATTCATTTCAACAGAGGAAGAGCTAGTTCAGAGTAATAGGGAAGATGTGGTAATTGATCCAAGTCTTGGTCGTGGCATATGTACTCTCTCCATGGTAGGATTGGAAGAAGGAGTGTGATCCAGAATGAAGGAGGTATATTCTTCACCAGGTTGTAAATACAATAGAAAAAATGAATGTGTTAGATTAAGTTCAAAGAAGGTGAATTTGGTGCTTAGGGAGGATGTAAGCATGGGGGACATGAAGTAGGGAGATTCATAGGAAAGCAAGTGATGGAGAGTTCCATGAAGAGATGGATGGAGATGAATGGAGAAGTATACTAGATTACGTCCCTAAATTTCACATCCTCGTTAGAAGGTGGTTCTAGTAATTGAGTTTAAACAAAGGAAGATATGGAAAATGTGAGCTCTCAAAAGTGGTATTGGGGTCATGTTGACTTTAATCTTCAAATTTTGGGCACTAGGATTCAACCCCAGAAGAGAGTCATCACACCTATAGCCAATTTGGGTGAAACTTCCCAGGTCTCCAATGGAACTGTGGGGTTTAGAAGTCTTAAACATTATGGAAAATGGTTAAGAATAGTGATGAAGTTGAACCGAGCCAAAGCTTATGATAAAATGAATTGGTTATATGTAAGGTTTTTATTGATGCATATAGGAATGAAGCTTCAGGTGGTTATTTGAATAATGGGGTGCTTATCCTCAACTTCTTTTACAATATTGATAATGGATCTCCCTCAATGTTTTTTAATGCTTCCATGGGACTAAGGCAAGGGTGTCATTGTACCTTTTAATTTTCTTCGAGTAGACGGAGGTATGATATGATTGTTGAGAGACATGAGGAGGGATGGAACAATTCAAGGTAAAAATTTGGGAAATGCACTATCCCTTTCTCACTCATTGTTTGTAGATGATGTAATTATGTTTGGTAAAGGATTAGTGAGAGAAGCATAAAAGTACAGGGAAGTATCAGAGTTGTACTATAAAGCAACATGAATGGAGATAAAACAACATGAATGGAGATAAACCAACAAAATTTTTATATGTTCTTTAATGAAGTAAATAAAGAAGTAGAAAATCAAAGCAAGTAGATGGTGGTGAGATTATTATCTTATCCATTAGAGCAAGGTCTAAAATATTCAAGCCTTTGTTTAGAGCCAAATGGATACAAAATTAGAGATTGGGGGTGATTCTTTGATAAAATAGAGGTTAGAGTGACAAATTGGTATTTTACATGGCTTTCCATAGGGAACAATCTCAACCTAGAAAAACTTGTTCTGGAGGGAATACTTATGTATTGGCTTTCCCTAATTCACATCCCAAAAGGATTATTGGAGAAAATTAGGAAAAAAATGTTTTAGTTTTTTATGGATAGGGGAAATAGAAAAGGAGGGCATTCCTTCAGTAAAGTGGAAGAAAACAGAAATGCATAAAGAAGAGGGAGGTTGGGGTCTCAAGAAAATTCTCTGTTTTTGATAGGCACTAGTAGAAAAATCTACATGGAGGGTGATAAATAGCGAATCCTTGTGAGGAAAGGTAATGAAATCTAAATATTTGGATCCAAAAACTATGGAGAAGTGGAACGGGAAAGAAACAGAAGTGTACGGTGAGGCCTATGTGGTATGGAATTTTTTAGTAAAGGTTTTCCCTATGATAGGTAACTGACTAGTTTGGAAAATTGGCAAAGGATTTCGGGTAAAAATAGGGGAAGACCCTTGGATGGGATGCCCTGGTAATTTTAGGTTGTCAAATGCCTTAAAAAAAAAATCTTCAAACAAAGGAGATATATAGCTTGGAAAATCTAGTAGTAGAGGGGACAACTCAATGAAACCTATAATGCTTATTAGATACTCAATTAAGTCTCCAGGGGAATCTGGTAGAAAAGTGGAAGCAATATATAACTAGTTTCAAACATTACTCTTACTAACAATCTTATTGAAAATCAAGAAGATTATGAAGCATGCAAAGCTTCATGGTCAACAAGTTCCTACCCCAATTGCAAAAAAGATAAAGAAGCATTTCACCTTCGAGATTCCAAATGCCTTCTAAAATCGTGAAAAATATTTTGTAGATCTACCGTACAAAGAAAGATATCAGGGAACTCCTCATAATTTTTTTTATAACTAGATGCCCTGTGTGGTATGGAATGTTTTAGTAAAGGTATTCCCTCTTGTAGGTAACTAACTGGTTTGGAAAATTGGCAAAGGAGTTCAGGTAATAAAAGGGGAAGACCCTTGGATGGGATGCCCTAGTAATTTTTAGGTTGTCAAATGCCTTAAAAACAACTCTTCAAATAAAGGAGATATATAGCTTGACAAATCTAGTAGTAGAGGGGACAACTCAATGAAACCTAGAATGCTTATTAGATACTCAATTAGGTCTCCAGGGGAATCTGGTAGAAAAGTGGAAGCAATATACAACTAGTCTCAAACATTACTCTTACTAACAATCTTATTGAAAATCAGGAAGATTATGAAGCATGCAAAGCTTCATCGTTAATAGGATCTTACCCCAATTGCAAAAAATATAAAGAAGCATTGCACCTTTGAGATTCCAAATGCCTTCTAGAATCGTGAAAAATGTTTTGTAGATCTACCATACAAATAAAGATACCAAGGAAATCCTCATAAAGCTTTTTCTAACTAGATGCCTCCACTAGAAGCAGAATATTGTAAAAAGGAGATTGCAAAATTACTTGAAATAAAGTTGATTGAGCCAAGACATAGTCCTTGGGCATGTGCAACATTTTATGTCAATAAACATTATAAACATGAAAGAGTTAAGCCAAGGATGGTAATCAACTATAAGCCACTAAATTTTTCTCTTGTGCCGACATTATAAACATGAAAGAGTTAAGCCAAGGATGGTAATCAACTATAAGCCACTAAATTTTTCTCTTGTGCCGATAATATATCCATTGCCTTCTAAAGAGCTCTTATTTACTAAATAGTCAACTGCAATATATTTAGCAAATTTGATCTAAAGAGTGGATTTTGGAAGATTGGCATAATTCAAAAAGATAGATACAAATCTGGCTTTCTTGTACATGATCGATAGTACCAATGGAAGGTGATGCCATATGATTTAAAGAATGCTCCATCAAAATTTCAAAAAATGATGGAGGATGTTTTTGGACATCTAAACTTTATGATTGTGTATATAGATGATATATTAGTATGTTCTTTTGACATTACAGAACATAAGTTACATTTGGAACAATTCTTTGAAGTTGTTTTTCATTATGGTTTAGGATTGTTAGAAAATAAATCCGTGACTCAGAAAACAAAGATGGAATTTCTTGGAATGATAATGTGTCTAGGTACAATAGAATTGCATACTCATGTTCTATAAGCTCTTGTAGATTTTCTTGACAAGATTCTCGATAAGACTCAACTACAAAGGTTTCTTGGATGTCTCAATTGTGTTAAACGGTTTTATAAAAATCAAGCAACTAATGTAAGAATTCTCTAGAAAATATTGAAAGGTACTCTAGATCCTTGGACCGAAGACATGACTAGAGTAGTTGAGAGTATCAAGTAAAAGGTACAACACCTTCCTATACTTACCTTACCACAAAAATATTTACCTTCCTATACTTACCTTACCACAAAAAGATGTATCTTTTATTTTGGAAACAAATGCTTCTAATGAAATATGGGTAGTAGATTTGTTACATGCTCATGTTCATAGAGAAGAAGTATGTTCATATGCTTCAAGATGCTTTAAAGATATAGAGTTGAAATATCTATCTTAAGATAAAGAAATTCTTGTAGTAAAGAATGGTATTAAAAGATCCTGGTTCTTTTTGAAACTGGTACATTTTATAGTTAGAACATATCTAAAGCATATGAAAAGTATCCTCTAGAATAAAAGGCTTTTAGAACAATGCAACAATAGATTATTAAGATGGAGTATATGGATAAAAGGATTCACTTTTCCATTGTTTATAAACCTGACCAAGAAAATTATCTTACTGATTTGTTAACAAGAGAAGGTGTTGAGTTAGAAAAATATAAAATGCTTAGGAGAAGAATCATATATGGTTGTAATAGTTGTCTTGTAAATTATTGTTTTGAGTGTCTGAGATTATTAATTAATGCTCATGAATGTCAATAATGTATCTTGACTTATGTTATAAATAAATTTGGCGAGATTGGTCATTATAGGTGTTAGCACTAGAAGTCACCTTCAGATTGCATAGAAGGTAAGCCTAGTACCCATCAGTTTATGTGAGTGTAATTGAGTTTTGAGAGGTCAAATGGAGAAGACCTAATAATAATAACGTTCTAACTCAGAAATCTGGACTAGCATGCACAAGCAATTGAGGTCTTGGATTAACTTCAGTCAGTAAGTTGGAGTAAAGGTGAATAGAAGGAAGACTTTGGTGATAAAGGTGTAGAGGTATGCTATGGACATCAGGTCTTCAAGCAACCTAAGGAGGAAAAACTCAAACACAAGATCCTCTTGGATTCAAATTTCAAGGAAAATGAAAGAAATCATAACAACACTATAATCAAACATTCATCATAATACAGTTACAACAATCCATGTGAATCAATCATTCATGAACTCTCTCAATATCAGAGGCAAATAAGATGGAGTAAGAAAGCTGACTTAGATTAATCAAGAAATCTCAAATCAAGTACATAACCAGAGAACCAATGTTCTTCATCAAAATATTACAATAGCAGGGAGGCTAGCTCAACCATTCGACCTTAACAACATACTGAAATTGCCTGTATATACTCAGAAATGCTGCAACCACCAGGAGTGTGATCATACCACTGCATTAACGTTTTCAATCGGCGCCTGCTCTATCAGATTGTGCAAGCCTCCTCATGTCAGATGCAAATCAGGTGTAGTTATGTGCTTTACAGGAAAATCTGTCCATAAGGAAGCTTTGGATTGATAGTCTGCCTTTATGGCCGCTCTCTGCATGTTTTCCATTTATGGGGTGAGACGAGGTCTCAACTGATGCCCCCATCTTCAATAACTACTTCCATCGGGATTAGGATGAGGCCTGACACCCATGAATGTTTCAGGCAGTGCCCATGACTTCTTTGAGTCAATCCTAACGCCTGGAGGCCCTGCAAGTCTTCTTCTGTGGCCAATACAGGTGTTGCAGGTGGCAGGATGATAGCGTATGCAGAGGGGTGATGTGGAGTGAGGTTGTTGGCGCGAACTCATATGGCACGATGAGTAAGCAACGACCATGTGGAAGGATGTGGCTGGCGCTGACATAGAATGTGGCGAGGTGACGTGGCAACATCCGAGAGATGAGGTATATTGGGATGATGACGTGAAGGTGCATAGGTGATGTGGCTAGGTGATAGAGGTGTGGTGCTAACGAGGACTCAACGAGGCGATTGGTGTGACCAACAGGACAATGGATGAATGATGTCCAGGTGGAGGGGCTACAGAGGTGATGTGGCAAAGGGGAAGGACGTAGAGGCATGTGAATGAACGATGATAACAGTGGAGGTGACACGAAATGGAAGGAATAGGTGGCGGGAGGTGAGAGGTGGTATGCGAAGGCGGAACAGTGATAAGATGAGAGGGCGATGAGAGGAAGACAGGTGTGAGGGGGCGAGAGGCGGGAGTGAAAAGGAAGATGTGACATGTAGAGGGAAAGTTTGAGTGGGAGACATGTGTCAATG
>SNQJ01S0001045.1:163525-203373 GCA_010110895.2 Picea sitchensis
GGGAGATCTCTGGTATAGGTAATAGTGAAGAGCAGAATTAGCAGACACTCGTTGAAAATTCTTGCAGAAATCCTCTCGTGGCATCGTACCCTAGCTCAGGGCTGGTTGGCTGTAGTAGAGTTTAGTGCAGTCTTGCCTATGGTTGGGTGGAGAGCTACTCACACTTCAGTAGTAGCCAACATATCTAAAAAATTGTAGATAAGCAACATGCTCTGTTTCTGTGTATTGGTTTGAATGCATGAATGGTTGAATGAACAATATGAAGATTTTGGATATGAATGTTTGGCCTTTAAACTTGATTGTGAAATTCTGGAGATGGTATTGTGTTTGCATATATTATATATCTACACAAGAAGTCTTGTATTTGTGAATTTGGGCAGCCTCTCTTTTCTTAGTGAAATAATTGCAAGTATATGTCTATGAAAAGCTTGTGAGATTGGTAAATGTGGAAAGGAAGTCTTCAGAAATAGGGGGATATAAAGGGACCCTGGGAAATCCATGGACTGCATTGGACAAGCGCAAGCATACTTGAGACTCGGTAAGACTTGTAAAGCACTCAGAGAAAGACTTGCGTGAAAGTGGCTAAGTCTTAATTCAACCATTAAGCTAGTGGAAAACCCTATTTCGCTTCGGAGGATCATGCCATTGATTTGGCACAATGGTTAAATATGGGCCCTCTGTTAGAGTAGGGGTGAGATCTGATATCGATCGCTGATCTGGCGAAATGGTGAGATCCTAACCCTCCATCGAAGCTGGATATGAAACCCATGGAGTAGGCACTCTGAAATCAACAAGGTTCGTTGACCTATCGGAGGGTGTTCGTGGAAGATTATGGACAATTAGATCTGTCGTGGTGAACACGGTCGAAGATTCCATGGTCGGAATGACATTGGATGTTGAAAAGGAGGCATTCCAAAAAGGGGAGTATGAGGGATGATCTAGGACGTCCACTGGGGAATAAACCACGATTAATCTCCGTTGTAGATCATCATCCATCACATTGAACGAGAATATGAGAAGAGGTTATGTCAACGTGACGTGTCATGTTGACTAGGACCTCCAGCGTGTCCAGAAGGAACATGTGTCAACTTATTATTTGACAGAAAGACCAAGGAGGAGTCTCTGTCAGATACTACCCTGGTGCAGGTGTCGTCAAATCTGAACCGCTAGATCCATGAGATAGGGAAATCTCAACCATCCTTCGGAGGAGGACATTCAGAGTGATTATGGATACCAGAAAGGCTTGACTCTGAGGCTTAATATGGGTCGTTAATTGGAGAACAATCGTGATGCGTGCCAGCCGTTGATCTATCACGGGCCTCGCCGTCCCCTTGGCGAGTTTTAATGAAAATGAAGTGACATCAGGTTGATATAGGTGTTAGCCTGGTAGCTAGCATGGCACGAAAAGGACACGTGTCATCACCTGAAAGGTTAAGCCAAGTGCTTTCGTGATGATGTGTATGCCACGCCAAGCCCACAAGGAGGACCATGTGTCAAAATATGGTCATGCCATGTGTCATGGTCTTTTGGCCGAGAAAGGAGAAGACCAAGTCACAATGTGAGTGCCACATATCTCGCCAATTCAACAATCGATGGGGTTTGGGGGTGATAGGTGTCATCCTAGGAGTGGCCCAAGGCTAAGGGTCATACGAGATGGTGGTTGGGAGACCTAAAGGACTCACCCTAAATATTGGTCATTAGATCTCTCGAGAGGAGATCCAGACCATCCATAGGAAGGTGCCTTTCAGAGTGGATCTTAGAGATAAACTCTGAGGGAGGAGCTCCGAGGGGAAACCCTGACCGTTGATCTGACGATATTTAGAGGAGCTCTGATGATCCGAAAGATCTTTTAAACAACAATGGTTGAGTTATTTAGCATGTGTTAATTAACCATTTAGGAAGATGAATGAAAGAGGAAGAATTATAGAAGAAACATAACAACCATATAAGCATGTACAGATTTGGAAATAAACATGAAGAACAACAAACCATAAAACACCAAAGTGATAACGGAGTTCGACAATCTCGCCTACGTCTCCGGGCCTTTGTCTCAGTGGGTGAGGCTTTCTTATTTTTATTCAAAGAGTTAAATGTACATCAAATCAGTGCCAAAAAGGTTACAAACTAATCTAGTCTTGTTCTACCAGATCTCTAGAACCCAACAAAACTGACGACGCTGAAATCGGATGAACGAAGCTCCTAGAAATGGCCCGCAAAGGTGCTCTCCTTAATGGCTTCTCTGCATAAAAATGGCTTTGGCTCAATAATTCTTCAGCATAAACCCATTTTGAACCTCCTTCTTGGCTTCAAGAACCTCTGGTTTTTATAGGCCTGAAGTTGGTAACCATCTCCCAACTTCCCCCCAAGATCTGGCCTAAAAAAGGGCCCAATATCCCCCAATATTGGCCAAAAATCTCTAAAACTGCTGCAAAAATCATATATTAAAGTTAAATAACCGACTTTTTTGAGAAATATTAGGGTGCAACACCATATTCGCTGGCTCTTGGTCATATTGGCATGCCCCATGTGGCCTTGCGCTGGCACTGGATCATTAGCCCCCTGGATTTCCGCTCCTGGTCCTGTGGCATTGCCATATGGCCCAACGCTTATGCACCCACGCGCTAATGGAACTATTGAAGCCCCTAGTCCAAAGATTATAGTTATGCCTCTGGTCAGCGGGATAGCCCAACTGACCGAGGCTAACCTTTATCCACCCGCGCCAAGCACCAAAGAAACAGGTCATGTGGAATGGTTCCGAGTTAAGCGACCGAGATCCAGGGCTGCACCAACAAATCTGCGCCCATACAGTTATGTGGTTTAGGTATGGTCGTATTGAAATCCCAATGCAATCGGGGGCTGGAGCCACTCCATAGTCTGTGCACCAACAAACAATAGAACTCACGGTCATGTAGTGTGGTCGCAAGGTAGCTTTGCACCGAGGGTTGGGGCTAGCCCCAACCCTTACTCTGCCCATTCCAAACAACACATCAACATAAATATAAGTGGCATTGATATAGGTTAAGACCTAATGTGAGGGTGGGCTGGCTAGCCCAGACCTGCCAAGTCATACACTCGGACCAGAGGTTGGGGGTTTAAATATGGTGGAGACACATAATTTTGCCAAAACATAAACCAATGAATGGGTGCCATGTGGCAACCCATGTCTGGGCCATGTGGCACCTTCCCATTCGTCCAATCCGATGCCAAGTGTCAATCGTCCATTGGTCCAACTGTCCATATCTGCCACGTGTATGCTCAAACTATACCTTGCCATGTGTCGTACGGTTGTGCCACGTGTCACCCTTACAGTGGTGACATGTGTCACTCCCTGATGGGTCCACATGTTCGACACATCATCATCCCATACGCCTAGTCACCCTGCCACGTGTCAGTCTGTACACCCAGTCAGCACACTGAACCTGTCATGTTAGTTGTATGGTTGTACGACTTGTACAGTTAGCTGCCATGTGGCACTGTACGGACTGTACAATCATCATTTTTTTGCATCTTTGGACAAATGAATAGACCACGATATCTAGAACATACGACGTCCGTTTGAGCCCATTCAAGTTGCGTTGGGTTCGTATCGACGAGGCCTACACACATGTCCATTTTGAATCCATTATGAGAACTTTGATTTTTAGGCCTTCTTGGACCCATTTTGGTTCCGACATCCAATTCTGGATCACACCTCCCCACTAAATACCTTTTGGTCCCCAAAAGGTTACTGACTAGTCATCAAGTGCGGGATAGGCCACTCGACTTGTCTTCTGTCTTTAAACTTTGTCTTGTGCGCTTGTCTCATCAAGATCAACTGTAAAACAATCATGATAATTGACAACATATTGTTAGCCATTTGTACCCTGTCACATCTTATTGAAGCCACTATCATCCATGTTGACAACATTACTAATGATAGCATAAAAAATATGACTACAAATGAGATGATATGTTTATAATACTTGCATGACATTAGCTTATCTTGAAGCAAAGTGTGATTGATTTTCCATTCTACAATCATCTCCTGTTCTTGCTTAAGATCAATTACTTGATTTGAAATAATTATAGGTGTGTTGCTTGCATGAGCCGCCTTTCTTAATTGTTCCATAGTTTGAAGAGATTTATTTGCCTTTAATTGATGAGCATGAACCACATATTCTTGACCTGCTTTGGTTAAATGATATTGATTCTTTTCCCTGTAGAAGATTGCTTTACGATCATACAAGTAAGGACTGCCTAAGACCATTCCACATTCATTGAGTGGCACCACATCACATGTTACCTCGTCCACAAACTTAGATGGAATTGCAAATTTTAATGTGCATTTCTTTGTTATATGCAATTGATGATTGTTGCTTATCCATTTAAGTGTGTAAGGATTATAATGTATCTGAGTGTTTAATCCCAACTATTTAACCAATTCCTCTGAAATTAAGTTAGATTGAGATCCACTTTCTATCAATGTGTCGACCTTAGTATGTCTCATAATGACCCTTAAGTGAAACAATTTACTTCTAGAATCATATCCATCACCAAGTTTACCTATCAAACCAACCAATGAGACTTCTGATTCATCACCTGAATCTGATCCCAAGTCTGTTGGCCGTGTTGTTGCCGCAATTGTTTGCCTCCCTTTCTTCTCTTTGAACCAAACCACTTCGATCTCTTATCAGGATGCAATTGCCAACAACGGTCCTCATCATGCCCCTCTTTCTTGCAATGTTTGCAAGAGGGCTTCTCTTCCTTTCTTGCCACTGAATTTGCCTTCTTTCCATTACACTTCCTTTTGTCCTCTTTCCTTGAATATGATTCCCCTGATACACCAACCCCTGTTTTCCCTACTTCAATGTATGTCGCTTGAACAAAAACCTCATCAAGATTAGTAGGTCCAAACATGAATAAAATGTTTCAAATATGTGCAGGTAAACCTCCTATATACTTCATAAGAGTTTCTTGGGTATGTAAAGGAATATCTAACATCAATGCCATCTTATGAAAACCATTGGTGTATTCTTGTACTATTTGTCCTTTTCTTAGTTTTAAAGCTTGGAATTTAATTAACGCTTTCTCTTTATAACCCAAAGGATAAAATTTCTTTCTAAGTGCATAAATAAAACTTTTCCATGATGGAAATACATTACTCACTTGTTGCGTGCCATTTTTCAACTTGCTTTGCCACCAAATGAATGTTGTGCCTACAAGTCTAAGCGATGCCAACTTGATCTGAGTTGCCTCATCCTTGATTTGTTGCACACTACAATAAACCTCCATCTGTCTGACCCAATTTTCAAGCCTCTCTGCATTGACTTCACCATCATACATAGGTAATTCAAATTTCACATCAATTTTAAGTAAAGTCATTTCATTCTTATGTTTATGGACATGTTTCTTTGTAGTGGATTTAGAACTTGAACTTGAAGAAGAAGGAGGTGAAGATGGAGGTGAAGGAGGAATTTGAGGAGGATCCTCTCCTTCTTCACTTTTTCCCTTTGAAGATTCACCCAGATTCGGTCTCTTCCATTCTAGGTAATCCTCATACAAAACCTTCATCATCTCCGACATGGCAAAGAATTTTTTTCGAAACTCTTTCTCATCCTAAGAAAGTCCCTCTTCCAATGCCATCTTCTCGCTTTGAGAAGTTCTCTTTCTCAATCCAATCAATGGATTCTCTTCAACAAGTTCGCCTTCACCACGATGTAGCTTTTCCCTGGTTAACATGAAAACTCAAATCCAAACATCAACTAGATCTGATACCACTTGATCCGAAAAGATCTTTTAAATGATAATGGTTGAGTTATTTGGCATGTGTTAATTAACCATTTAGGAAGTTGAATGAAAGAGGAAGAATTATAGAAGAAAAATATAAGCCATATAAACATGTACAAATATGGAAATAAACATGAAGAACAACAAACCATAAAACACCAAAGTGATAACGGAGTTCGACAATCTCGCCTAGTCTCCGGGCCTTTGTCTTAGTGGGTGAGGCTTTTTAATTTTCATTCAAAGCTTTAAATGTACATCACAATAGTGCCAAAAATGGTACAAACTGATCTGGTCTTATTCTACCAGATCTCTAGAACCCAACAAAACTGACGGCACTGAAATCAAATGAACGAATCTCCCAGAAATGGCCCGCAAAGGTGCTCCCCTTAATGGCTTCCCTGCATAAAAATGGCTTTGGCTCAATAATTCTTCAGAATAAACCTATTATGAACCTCCTTCTTGGCTTCAAGAACCTCTATTTTTTATAGGCATGAAGTTGGTAACCATATCCCAACTTCCCCCCAAGATTTGACTTAAAAAAGGGCCCAATATCCCCCAATATTGGTTAACAATCTCTAAAACTGCTGCAAAAATCATTGAAAAATCATATATTAAAGTTAAATAACCCACTTTTTGAGAAATATTATGGCGCAACCCCTTATTCGCTGGCCCCTGGTCATATTGGTGCGCCCCATGTGGCCTCACGCTGGCACTGGATCGTTACACCCTGGATTTGCGCTCCTGGTTCGTGGCATGGCCATATGGCCCAACGTTTATGCACCCATGAGCTAACAGAACCATTGTAGCCCCTGGTCCAAAGCTTATGGTTATGCCCCTGGTTGGTGGGCTAGCCCGACCAACCGGGGCTAACCTTTATCCATCCATGCCAAGCACCAAAGAAACGGTTCATGTGGAATGGTTCCGAGTTAAGCGACCGAGATCCGGGGCTACACCAACAAATCCGTGCCCATACAGTTATGCGGTTTATGTCTGGTTGTATTGCAATCCCAATGTGATCAGGGGCTAGAGCCACTCGATATTTCGCGTGCCAACAAACAATAGAACTCACGGTCATGTAGTGTGGTCACAAGGTAGCTTTGTGCCGAGCGCTGATGCTAGCCCCAACCCTTACTCCGCCCATTCCAAAAAACACATCAACATAAATATAAGTGGTGTCAATATAGGTTAATAACTAATGCAAGGGTGGGCTGGATAGCCCATACCTACCAAGTCATACGCTCAGACCAGAGGTTGGGGGTTCAAATCTAGTGGAGACCCATAATTTTGCCAAAACATAAACCAATGAATAGGTGCCACGTGGCAACCCATGTCTGGGCCATGTGGCACCTTACCATTTGTCAAATCCGATGCCAACTGTCAATTTCCCATTGGTCCAACTATCCACATCTACCATGTGTCTGCTCCAATTGTACCTTGCCATGTCTTCTCCAACTGTACAATGGTGACACATGTCACTCCCTGATGGGTCCACCTGTCCAACACGTCATCAATCCGTACGCCTAGTCACCATGCCACGTGTCAGTTCGTACGCCCAATCAACACATTGAACCTACCACTGTACCTTTCCATGTCAGTTGTACGACCGTACGACCTGTACAATTAGCTTCCACGTGGCACTGTACACATTGTATGGACTGTACAGTCATCATTTTTTTGCCTATTTGGCCAAATGATCAGACCATGATATATAGAGCATACGACGTCTATTTGAGCCTGCTCAAGTTGCATTGGGTTTGTATCGAATAGGTCTACACACACTTCCGTTTTGAATCCATTATGAGAAATTTGATATTTAGGCCTTCCTGGACCCATTTTGGTCCTGAGATCCAATTCTGGATCATCCGAGGGGAGATAATAACCCACCATCGTAGTGGGCCTTTCAAAGTGGATCGTGGAGATATAATCCGACATGAGTACTCTGAGAGGGAATCTAGACCGTCAATCTGTCTAGGCCAAGGGATCCGCAAATGATCTAGACCGTCAATCTGTCTAGGCCAAGGGATCCGCGAATGATCTAGACCGTCAATCTTTAGGAAAAGGCTTAGGAGATAATGGGGGGCGGTACCATGTATCACGATGCAGGAAATGCCACATGTCAAATATAGAAGCTGTCACGTGTCATGGAGATTTAGCACTTGCAGGTGAACTTTTGTGGCAAATATTAACGCCATGTGTCTAGTGGCGATAATGCCACGTTTCCTGCAGGAATGGTGTTACATGTTAAGAGTATGAGGTATAGTCGTAGAAATCCGATGAAACCCTAGTTTTCTATTGCCAAGTCCTTGGGACCGTACAATATGTTGGAGAAGGGAATCCTTCGAACTTGGTAGTCAGAGGGTGCAGAGTGAACTGTCGTGGGAACACTCCAATGAGAGGATCCTGATAGCTATGAAAGGTGACAACAATTGCCTGATAAACGTTGGTCGAGGTGTGATATGTCCACGCCACGAAGCATGGTACATGTAGCAGGAAATCCACATCAGTGCCACGTAGGAAGACACGTGTGATAAAGTTCCATGTGGGTGATGCGAAGCAGTAAAGTGGCCATAAATTTTGGATCCAAAGCTCAGTTTTGAGCAAAATTACAGTAGTTGGAAAGCTCTTGACGAGCAGAATATGAAGGTGCCATCAAAAGGAAGTTTTGAGTTGGTCAATGGAAATGAATTTTTCATACCCCATTCCCTTAAAATCTACTTAGGGGTTTGGGTGTGTTACATAGTGGTATCAAAGCCAACAACTACACTTGGCCTACTTGGGCTCGCGAAAGAGTCAAATATTTTTTATTAGAAATTTATAAGGGGGAGGGTACACTACCCTACCCTATTCATAAGGGCCTAATAATGCCCAACCATATAACCAAGCGCTTAAATCTTTGATCTCTTTACCACGTTCGCTAAGAGGTATATTCCCGTAGCATAGTGGGAGGCCGCAATAAAACTGCCCTCAAGAGCATCGTTGTGGCTTTATTGACCACAACATGTCCCTTAATGGATATTCTGAAACCAACAACACATAGTGGCCTTCTACTAACTCGTGTGTAACTTGAGTGGGCATTTTTAATATGAACCGTCGATCCTTACATACGATCCATGGCTATGTTTCCACAGTATATAACGACGAGGATCATTGATCCAACCATGATCAACGATCACGATTATAATTTAGCCATCGAGGATTCGACCATGGAGACCACAATCCAATGATGGATCTTGATTGACCTTTCGATCTGACGGTTCGTGATTCATGATTTTACCTAGCTTGTGGAATTCAATGAATTTTGCACTGTGTAAATAAATAATATCTTAAATCTCAAGACGGATGATGTCCCTGCATCACTATCAAAAGAGTTATTTAAACCTTATTACTGAAAAGAGGGATGATACTATGTGTTGTTTTTGCACGATTAAATATGGATTGTATGTTGTTGTTACTTACTAAATTGATGAAGCTAAATGTCATTTTACAAAATTACTTGTACTATTCATAAAATTGTGGATAATCAACTAACGAAAATTGTTGATTATCAACACTTACCAATCAATGGTTTCCCAGAAAAAGATATAAGTGGAAGGATGGTTACACACCATGAGTGGGGAGAGAGTTACCATAACAAAGAAGAAGAATCTGATGAAAGGAGAGTGGTAGAAACCCCTCCAAATTTAGTTGAGAATATGAGGAGTCTCATGGCAGAGTTGCAAAGCTTTAAGGCCGATAATGATAGGTTGATGAAAGAGAAGGAAAAGCAAACTGAAATAAATGTAGTCTTGTTGCAAAGTGTGTCAGACATATAGAGACAATTGCATCATGGGCTAACAACTAGTAAAGTGGACAAACAATAACCCGAGAAAACCCAGAGTCTGTATGAGATACATAGGCATGGCCCTAAAAGCAAAAATGCAAGAAGAAACACTCCCAAGAAGGCCCGACATGGAGCCAATAGGCATGTCAAAGTCAAATATGCATCTGAATATTCCTCCAGTGAAGGAGCAAAAATCTCCAAGGAATTGTCCAATAGTGAGAATAGCTCACATTCTCAGAGGAGAAGAAAGAAGAGGAAGCACTCCAAGGGCGGTGACCCTGAAGAATTTAAGAAATCCAAGCCACCCGTTTTTGATGGGGAAATAAAAAAGGGGGAAGAAGCATAAGCAATAAGTATTTCAGAGTTCATAACTACTCTGAAAACTTGAAATCCCAAATAGATATATCTAACCTGAATGGAAAGGCCTCTATGTGTTGAGAGGACCTTAGAAATGTAAAGGGAATACGTGAGAAGGAGCTGTCTTGGAAAAAAATTGAAAAATATTTCAAGAATAAGTACTTGTCTGAAAGGTACTATGATGACAAGACTAAGAAGTTCTATGAACTCAAATTAGGACAACTCACCATAGATGAATACATCAACAAGTTTCTGGATCTACTGAGGTATGTTCCCTATTTAAAGGAAGAAAATATGAGGATGCAATGATTCCTTAGTGGGTTGCCTCAATATTTATGAAACAAAATTGAGTTTGATGAGCCTAGGACCTTGGAAGATGTCATTAGGAAAGCTAGGTATTGTTACAAACATGTCAAGCACAAGGCATAATATCCCAAGGACTAGAAGAAGAAAGGTAAAATGTGATTCAAGAAGAAGGGGGTTAAACCCTCAAGGTTTAAGAATTATGGGAAGAATTCTAGGATGAGCCTTCCCATTAAAAGTGTGAACCAATAGAAATTTCCATCTCAGAGTGGAAATAAAACCTTTGGATCAACCTCGGGAAGGACTGAGAGTACAAACAAAGAACCATTAAAATGTTGGGGCTGTGGGGAAGAACATTTACTGAGGGATTTCCCTCATAGGCTGCCAGACAGTAGGAGAGTCTACAACATCCAAGAGGCTACCATGGTTGATGATGTGGCCATGAGTATACCAAAAATTCATGCAACTTTGGACAATATACAAGCAGACCACCAAGCCTCAATAGTGGAAATGCAAGGTATGATTTCCAACCAGCTTGTTTCTATTTTGATTTACCCTGGTTCTAATTTGATTTATATTTCTCCTCAAACTGCAGAGAAGTGTAAATTATATCAATCAAAACATGCTAAACCATGGCTGGTATAGCTAGCCACTGGAACAAAAAGAAAAGTAACAAAGGTCATAACAACATGCCAATTCATTATGAATGGGTTGTCTACCCAAGCAACCTTAAACATCCTTCCTCTAGGATCATATGACATGCTGATTGACATGGATTGGTTAGCTTCCCACAAATCCAAGTTGGATTGTTATAACAAAACATTAGAGTGTGAAGATGATAAAGGGGAGAAAAGAACCCTACAACGAATTCAAAATATTGTCTCAGTGAGACATATATTAGCCCTTCAAATGAATAAATATTGCAAAAAAGGGTGTCCCTTGTATGTAATACAAGTACTGAACTCTGTTGGGGACAATAAACTAGGCCTACAAGACCATCCTATATTGAGAGAATTTAGAGATGCATTTTAGGAAGAGGTACCAGGTCTACCTCTAAGGAGAGACATTGATTTCTCAATAGAACTTGTACCTGGAGTAGTGCCAATGTCTAGAGCACCTTATAGGATGAGTATGCCAGAGCTAGTTGAGCTCAAATTAGAGTTGAAGGAAATTTTGGACAAGGTTTATATTCGGCCTAGTGTATCTCCTTGAGGAGAACCAACCTTGTTTGTGAAGAAGAAGGATGACACACTCAGGTTGTGAATAGACTATAAACAACTTAACAAAATAACAGTTAAGAACAAGTATCCCTTGCCAAGAATTTATGACTTATTTGACTAGTTAAGGGGTACTACAATCTTTTCCAAGATTGATTTGAGATCTAGATACCATCAACTCCAAATTAAGGATGAAGATATCCACAAAACAATGTTTAGGACAAGGTATGGGCACTATGAATTTATGGTCATGTCATTTGGTCTAAAAAATGCACCAACTACCATCATGTGTTTGATGAATAGTGTACTCAACAAGTTCTTGGATAAATTTGTATTAGTTTTTTGTTACGATGTCCTAATTTATTCAAAGAGCATGAAGAACATCTCAAGTTAGCACTTCAAGTGCTAAGAGAGCACAAGCTCTATGAAAATCTTAGTAAGTGTGACTTCTTCCAAAAGAACGTCCACTACTTAGGCCATGTTATCTCTGAGGAAGGGGTGGCAGTTGACCCTGATAAGATCAAAGGCATTATGGATTGGCCTACACTGAAACATGTAACTGATATTAGATTCTTCATGGGTCTAGCAGGATACTATAGGAGATTCATAAAATGGTTTTCCAAGATTGGTCACCCAATCACCTCTCTACAAAGAAAGGGATTTAAATTGATTTGGACAACAAAACGTGAGGAAAATTTCCAGCAACTGAAACACCTCTTGACCAAGGTCCCAGTACTAAAAATTGCAGACCCAAACAAGGATTTCCTTGTGTGCACCGATGCCTACAAGGAAGGACTCAGAGGAGTCCTCATGCAAGAAGAGCATGTAATCTATTATGAATCTAGAAAATTGAATAAACATGAAATAAATTATGTGACCCATGACCTGGAATTAGTTTCATAGTGCATGCTTTAAAAATGTGAAGGCATTACCTCCTAGCAGAAAATTTGTGCTCATGACAGACCATAGTGGGTTGAGGTATTTTTTTGACCAACCAAAACTAAATTCTAGGCAAGCTAGGTGTATGGCTCTCATAAGTGAGTTTGATTTTGAAATCAAACACATTAAAGGGAAATAAAATAGAGTGTTTGATGCCCTCAGTAGAAGCATGAAAGTGTTTCACTTAGCAATTGTAAGCACTTGTGAAACATATCTCAAAGAAAGAGTTTAGAGTGCACAGTAAGTAGATCAATTTTTCAAGACTGTAAAGGTAGATCTAGAACAAGAGCCCACATGGCTGAAGTATGCTGGTTATCAGCTGATGAGTGATGGCCTATTATCTTACAAAAGCAGGTTGTATATCCCAAATTGTGATGACTTGAAGAGGTTCATCTTGGATGAACTACATAAAAGACCATATTCTGGTCTTTTATGTAGTTCATCCAAAAAACATTCTTGGCCAATGAAACATGCATACCCTTTTTTGTTCATTGTTGTATATTGAGTTTTTGCGGAAGATAGAACACCGAGGTTGGTTTTCCTTTAAGGGGGAGGGATTGTAACACCATTGTTTCCCCCAGTCTGTAAATATAAGTATTATCATGAACAAACTATAAATGGGTTTGTTAGGTGATCATGGGAAGACAATGGATCTTGATTTATTTTGTAATATGCATATTTGATTTTAATGCAATAGGGAAATGTTGAACTACTATTGAAGGGATGGCTTTCATGGGTTACGATGTCAGGAGAGGAATGGTACAAGAGGGAGACAATTACTAGTTGAAATGACCCTGCTAGGAAATATCCCGTCAAATTAAAAACAATGCAGACCTTGAACTGTCCTTTGCCTAAAAACTTGATTACTAGTCAAGCTGGCAGTGGGGTAATCTCCTCAAGAATTTAGGAAGGATGGGCATAGTACCATCAAGAAGCTTATGACATGACCCACAAGGTCTTGGGAAGACTACACAAAAAGAGGAGGAGGACAGACAAGGGGGGGGGTACGCACATAGATGAGCATAGACCGAGAGCGCTGGAATTAGACAAAGGGAGATCTTTGGTTCAGGTAACAAGGAAGAGTAAAATTAGGAGACACTCCATGAAAAATCTTGCAGAAATCCTCTTGTGGCATCATATCCTGGCTCAGGGGTGGCTGGTTGTAGTAGAGTTTAGCACAATCTTGCCTATGGTTGGGTGGAGAGCGGCTCACCTTTCAGTAGTAGCCAACATATCTAAAACATTGTAGATAAGTAACATGTTATGTTTATGTGTATTGATTTGAATGCATGAATGGTTGAATGGACAATATGATGATTTTGGATATGAATGTCTGACCTGTAAATTTGATTTTTAAATTCAGGAGATGGTCCTGTGTTTGCATAAATTATACATCTGCATAAGAAGTCTTGTATTTGTGAATTCTAGCAACCTCTCTTTTCTTAGTGAAATAACTGCAAGTATATGTCTATGAAAATCTTGTGAGATTGGTAAATGTGGAAAGGATATGAACTTATATAGTCGTTCAAGCATATAAATAACTCAAATCTCCGAAATAACTCAAGTAGAGAGACACCATGCCTATTATATATATATATATATATATATATATATATATATAACCCAGTGTGTATACTTGTAAATCATGGTGTTGGAATACCTGAAACCAATAAGTCTTAGGAAATGTGGTGATATAAAGGGACCCTGGGAAAGACATGGAGTGCTTTGGACAAGCGTGAACATCCTTGAGACTTGATAATACTTGTAAAGTACTCAAAGAACGACTAGTGTGAAAGTGGCTAAGTCTTAATTCAACCGTTAAGCTAGTGAAAAACCCTAATTCACTTCGGAGGATTGTGGCCATTGATTTGGCATGATGGTTAAATCTGGTCCCTCTGTCATAGTAGGCATGAGATCTGATATTGACTGCTGATCTAGAGGAATGGTTAGATCCTGACCCTCCATCAGAGCTGGATATGAAGCTCCTGGAGTAGGCACTCCAAAATCAACGAGGCTCGTTGATCTATCAGAGGGTGTCCATGGAAGATTATGGATTGTTAGATCCATCATGGTGAATGCGGTCAAAGATTCCATGGTCAAAATGACACTAGATGTCGAAGTGGAGGCATTCCAAAAAGGGGAGTCTGAGGGACGATCTAGGTCATCCATCGGGGAATAACCTAGGATTGATCTTCGTCGTAGATCACCGTGGGTCATGTTTGAACGAGAATATGAGAAGAGGTGATGTCAACGTGACGTGTCATGCTGACTAGGATCGCTACCGTGTGTAGAAGGAACACGTGTGAGACTATGATTTGATGAAAATACCAAGGGGGAGTCTCTGTCAGATCGGACCTTGGTGAAGGTGTAGTCAAACCTAAACTACCAGATGCACGAGATACAAAAATCTCCACCACCCTTCGAAGGAGGCCATTTGGAGTGATCGTGGATATTAGAAAGGATTGACTCCAAGGGGAGTACTCTGAGGCTTAATTTTGGTCATTGATTGGAGAGAATCCACAAGGAATGTTAGTCGTTGATCTGTTGCGGGCCCCACCATCCCCTTGGTGAGTTTTGATGAAAAAGAAGTGATGTCATAATGAGGGAGGTGCTAGCCTAACAGCTGGCATGGCAAGGGTAGGACATGTGTCATCACTTGAATGGGTAAGCCAAGTGCATTTGTGACGATGTGTACGCCATGTCAAGCCCACATGGAGGACCATGTGTCAAACTACGGTCATGCCACATGTCATGGTCCTTTGGCTAAGTGAGGAGATGACCGAGTCACGATGTGAGTACCACTTATCTCGCCAACTCTTCAACCGATGAGGTTTCAGGGTGACAGGTGTCATCCCAGGAGTGGCCCAAGACCAAGGGTCGTACGAGGTGGTGGCTGGGAGACCTAAAGACCTCACCCCAAACCCTAGTCGTTAGATCTCCAAAGAGGAGATCCAAACCGTCCATAGGAAGGTGCCTTTCGAAGTGGATCTTAGTGATAAAATTTGAGGATAAACCCTGACCGTTGATCTAACTAGGGTCGGAGGAGCTCTAAGGAGAGTTCCTGATCCTTCATCGTAGTGGGCCTTTTAGACTGGATCGTGGAGATATAATTCAACAGGAAGACTCAGAGAGGGAATCTAGACCATCGATCGGTCTAGGCCGAGGGATCTGCAGACGATTTGGACCATCAACTTTTCGGCGAAGGCCTAGAGGACAACATGGGGGGGGGGGGNGGCAGTTGCATGTGTCATGACGCAGGTATTACTACATGTCGAACATAGAATTTTCCACATGGCATGATTATTTAGCACCTGTAGGTGAACTTATATGGAAAATATGAATGCCATGTGTCATGCAGGGATGGTGTTATTTGTTAAGAGTATGAGGTCTAGCCGTAGAACTTCGATGAAACCCTAACCGTATATCACCAAGTACCTGGGACTGTCTGATCTATCGAAGGAGGGAAGCCTTCAGACTTGGTAGTTGGAGGGTGCATAGTGAACCGTCGTGGGAACACTCTAATGAGAGGATCCTGATAGCTACATAAGGCGACAACAATTGTCTGATAAACGTTGGTTGAGGTGTGATATGTCCACGCCATGAAGCATGGTGCGTGTAGCAAGAAAGCCACTTCAGTACCACGTAGGAAGACACATGTGATAGAGTGCCACGTGGGCGATGTAATATACCTAGCGAGGCAATATGGGAGATATCTAATGGGAATAGGGCCATTCAATGTAAGGTGGACTAGGTCCACCATGGTATTAAATACGACCCACTATGGTAGTTGGATATAATAAATGGGTAGTTAGATATAATAAATGGGATTTATAGAAGATACCTTCTCTAGAGTGTTCCTAGGAGATAGAGAATGCTATATAAGGAAGTGTAAGCAATGTAATTGGCATGGTGAGGATTATTGTTGATGTACAAGCAAGTATTGCTTGAGGAGTTTTATCCTTCCTTAAGGATTAATATATGGTGCTACCCTATCTCAAGGGTTTTCTCTACATTCTTGTGTTCAATCTTTGATGGATGGTTTTGGTGTTTATTCTTGGTTATTTCTAAAGAATATTTGCAGATCTAGTATTGGTATACAACATTTGGTATCAGAGCGCTTTCCTTGGGAAAAGAATGGAAGAATTTTTGCAGAATTTAAAAAAAAAGAAAAGGGGTGGCGCTCTTCAGGCTTAGATATGAGACTTTTTGCTAAGAATTTTCAGAAATTAATTGGTTATTTGGATTCCTCTCGGAAGAATACCAAATTTCAAAAACAAATCAACCGAAACGGAGTCCGAGAAGTAAAGTTATGAGCATTTTAAATTCGACAGTTTTTTCAGGGTTCCGGAAAAAATCGCGATTTTTCGTAGTAAGTTATTTTAAAAAAAACCCTAGTTTTGTTGTAGATTTCTTCCAAGCAAGATGTATTTTAACGACAAAGATGATGGTCCTGATATTGAAGAATATAACCAAAATATAAAGTCATCATATTACCTATGGCGAGTTGGGTTATGGGTAAATTTAAGGGATGATGCTAGGGCATGGTGGAATGGACTTAACCCTGAAAAGATTTCTGCACTTACAAAAAAAGAATATGATATTTAGACAAGTGGTCTTGTGCCGATAGTCAAGATAAATAATGCACCAAGGGTTTATTTTCAGGTGGAAAATCTATATTACAGGTTCATGGTTGTATTCAAAAAGAAAATGTCATTATTTCTATTAACCCTAGTTGCCGACAAAAAATTATCAATATTCAGTTGGTTAATAGATTGGAAGTTCCTGCAAAGAATATTCAAAGCACATAGGTTGAAAGTGAAAATATTCAAATCTTTAAAGATTTGAAGATTACAATGGATAAACATGTGTTGCATTCAGATTTTTATGCTATGGATATGGATGAAGAAGATATTGTTTTGGGATATCCTTGGATGGAGTCAATTGATACAATTAATATTAATGTGCAAAAGAGGTTTTTGAGGTTGTGGTATAAGAAAAAGAAAATCACTTTGCAAGATTTGTCTCTTAGTAAGTCAGAAGGAACCACATTGACCAACACAATAGTTAATGTAGAATTCAAAGTAGAGTCGGAGTCCGATTCTACAAAAGCCGATGAAGCAAATCCATAGGAAGAAAACACTAAAGAAACTAAGGAGGTCGTTGAATCAAAGGCACAAGCAATTGCAGATATGACGAAAAAGGAACCCATTCCTACAGTTGTTGTATATCGCCATCCACATCATATCGACAAACAACAAGGGAGTGAGAATAAACACACTTATGCACCAAAAGTGATCCAGGAGGATCTCGGTGGCCACCCACCTTGTCCAACTGGCTCAAAACATTTTTTTGGAAAATTACCATTTTTAGCAGTTTTTCGGGTCCCAAACTTCTAGGGCCATTTTGAGGTCTTAAACATTGTTTTTTCACGATCATGCACCTCAATATTATTCAAAGGATCTGATTGAGACCCCATAATGAATCTCCTCGTCGATACCTTTCCAATGAGCTATCGTTCATCCTAAACGAAGATCATATGCAAAAGTTATGACCCCGAGAAGTTGATGTACTAACTTACCCCAACGGGGCCCACATGAATTTTGACGCTTCATCTCCTAGGGTTAGGTTTTTGGATGTCTAAGTTTTTGGAATTCATGTTTATTGTAAAAATTCCTTTAGAGCTTCATTGTACTCATATTCTTGCGAATGAGCGTAGCTGTCACATCTCTTCTGAGAGATAAGTTATCACCATTCTAGAAAGCTTGTTTCAGTCTGCATTTTGCAGTTTTCAACATATTTCTTATTTAATAGAAGTCAAGTTTTGCTATATCTTTGTTATTGTTCACTGTGTCTCTGTGTTAATATTATGAAATCTATGGTTTCATTTCGTTCCTCTCATAAATCTGAATCAATGGTATCAGAGCGGTCTACTCCTTGTTTTTTTTTTTAATGCATGTCCTCGACGCGATCATGGTATAGAGAGTTGGGTCTCGAGCTTGTTTATTTTGAGGACAAGTGTTATCGCATGCCCAAGAAACCATCCATGCCAGGTGAAAAGAAAGACGATAGGACAAGATAACCTTTCAAAATGTTGCTTGAGGAATCCCTTGAGCGACAGAGGAACGAGATGATGGACAACTTTGCAAAAATCCTTTGATGACTATCGACAAATGATGCATCCACCTCAAGTGGAGGCGCCACCCCCTTCAAGGTACAAATGAATTTTGATATTCCTATATTTGAAGGTCAAATAAATGTGGATGCCATAGATAAATAGTTAAACCTTCTAGAAGGGTATTTTTCTGTCCATAACTTTTTCAATAGAGAAAATATTACATTTGCGCTCCTCAAGTTTGTCCCCCATGTCAAAGATTGGTGGGAGACTTTCTGTGAGCAAAAATAAATATAGGGATCCACATTATTTGTAGTTGCACCCACTTGGGGTTCCTTCAGGTGTGCTATTAAGGAACAATATTACCTTGTTTGAAGTTATGATGACCTGTATACAAGATGGACCACACTGCGGTAGGAAAGAGACGAAACAATGCCAGAGTTCACCAATGTCTTCCATACCTTGCACACCAAGATGAGTATCAAATATTCTGAGCGACATCTGTTTCTCAAGTACCGCTATGGTCTACATAGATACATCTAGACAAAAATGGAGTTTTTGGACATCTCATCCTTGGGTGCGACCTATCGATATGTCGTCTAAATCGAGCATAAGCTTAAACAAAAGATGGGACAATTTGGTTATGGGAACCCCTCACGCAAAAAGCAGGGAAAGGGCAGTCCCAACCCGTAGATCAAAGGACAAAGAAAATATGGGAAGCCTCAAGACAACCAGTCCAAGCCGCAAGGAAAGAAGGATAATGGGAAGATGAAGAAAGATACTGGGAAGTGGTGCGACTTGCATAAGAGCCCCTGGCATAACACTGCTGATTGTCACTCAAAGCAGTCATTGGTGGCTGAGATAAAATATTTTGAATCATATGTGGGTTCCAAATCTGAGTCAGAACCAAAAAAGGGGAGACAAATCATTGACGTGGAACCCATTTCCAATGTTGCTACCACCAAGATCCAACCCGGTAAACCTGATGAGGTAGAGGAAGGTGAGCACCACTTTCATTCACAGATGTGGGTGAAAGGCACTCCACTGCACTTCATTGTTGATAGCGGTAGCCAGAAGAAACTCATCTCAGCAGAGGTCATAAAGTGGCTAGCCCTGTCGACAACGCCATACCCACAACCCTACACCATCATATGGCTCTATCAAGGAAGCGATCTTTGCATCAGCCAACATTGTTGCATGTCGTATGACATCAAGCCATTCAAAGATGAGGTATTGTGTGATGTTTCTCCCCTTGAAGTTTGTGATGTTCTTTTGGGCCAACCTTATTTAAGGAAACGTCATATTGTATATGAGTCTAGGCCTCGCAGTGTTATTATTACTTAGAATAGGAAATTCTACGGGATACCCGAGGTAGTCCCACCTAGTGTTATTTCCTTGAATTGTGCTAAGAAATGCAGGAAGGTCATTTCTCAGAACGAGAAGTTTGTCCTCTTCGTGATTCACTCTCAGAGTAAGGGAAAGGTTGTAGCTACATCCCCGACCTCCATGACTGACCTCTCCACGAAGAAAAAGTAAGTGGATAAGGTCGTGGAAGAATACAAAGACATATTCTCATCACCTACTGGGGTACCTCTGCACTGTCAAGTCAAGCATCCCATCGATTTGACCCCCGATGCACCGCTACCCAATGGGCCAGTCTATCGCCACTCTTTGCTAGAAAATGAGGAGATCAAGTTTCAGATCAAGAACTACTCTAGAAAGGACACATCTGACCCAACTCATCGCCTTGTGGAAGCCCAATCGTGCTGGTGCAAAAGAAAGATGAGACATCACGAGTCTGCATTGATTACCGAACCCTAAATGAAATCACAGTCAGGAACCGGTACTCGATTCCATGAATATACGATCTCCTTGATCAACTAAATTGGGCCAAATACTTCAGTAAGATTGATCTAAAGTTTGGCTACCATCAGGTCCCAATAGAGCTGACAGATGTATGGAAAACTGCCTTCATATTCAAAAGAAGGTCTTTTTGAATGGTTGGTCATGCCCTTTGGTTTGACAAATGCCTGAACAACTTTCATGAGGATGATGGACGATATCTTGCGGCTTTTCACTAATTATTTTGTGGTGGTGTATTTGGATGAATCTCATCTACAACAAGACTTGGGCATAACACTTGCAACACATTCAACAGGTTCTGAACACTCTGCGACAACACAAGCTATACACCAACTTGGAAAAATGCTCCTTCGGCATGGATGTGTCCAGTACCTAAGCTACATTGTTGATGCACATGGTGTGCATGTTGATCCAACCAAGATCTAAGACATCTATGACTGGCCAACCCCAACCACTCTCACTGAGCTTCAGAGCTTCTTAGGCCTTGCCAATTTATATCGCAGGGTAGTGCTGGGATTCTCCCATATTGCATGTTCCCTCAGCCAAATAACCAGGGGTGGTGGTAAGGAAAAATGTGTGTGGGGCATGTCCCAACATAAAGCGTTCGATGATCTGAAGCAACATTTGTGCTGAACCCAAATGTTTTCATTACCCGACCTTTAATAACACTTTGAGATCGAGACATATGCTTCATATTATGTTGTGGACACAATTCTCACTCAGAACGACCAACCCAGGAACTATCATAGTGAGACACTATCAGATGTCATCCATAAGTACCCTACTTAAAACAAATAAATGTACTCCATTATGCAAGCCTTCCAACAATTGAGGCATTACATTATCGGGAAGGAGATAGTCATCCACACTGATCACAAGCCGCTGCAGTTAATGCAAACACAAGGCAAATTGCATAATGTCTGCCATAAGAAGTGGTCCACATATTTGTAGTAGTTCCACCTCAAAATCAATTATAAAACAAGAAGTACCAACTGAGTCATTGATTGCCTCAGCTGAACTCCAGTCGAGGCACTCACCACAGTTCTAGACTCTTGCGACCATGAGACCTATAGATGGCCCCACCTCTATGAGATAGATCCTGACTTCGAGAACACCTACCAGATGTTGGGCGTAAACACAACTGTCACTAATTTCCATCTTCAGGATGGGTTGTTGTGCCACCTCGTCCATCTCTGCGTTCAATCAAGCGAGTGAGCAAAGCTGATTTGGGAAGCCCACTATAGTCAGGTGGTAGGACACTTCGGTGTGTAAAAGATAATGGTAGTGCTACAACGAAATTTCTACTTGCTGAAACTTCGATAGGATGTCAGCAAGTATATCCGGTCCCACACTTCCTGTGTTATTGCCAAACCGACCACTAAGAAACAAGGCATGTACACTCCTCTGCTTACTCCTGATAGGCCCCAAGAATCTGTCTCAATGGAATACATGTCGGGCCTTTCATCCACCAAGTGGGGAAATCACTGTGTATTTGTGGTTGTTGATCGCTTTTCCAAAATGGCGATTCTCGCCACCTGCAAGAAGAGCATCATAGCGGAGGCCACTGTCAAGATCTTCTTTGAATGAGTGTGGGTACACTTTGGGATCCCATAAACCATTATCTCATATTAGGACAGTTGGTTCCTCAACACATTCTGGTCGAGCCTCTGGTCACTACTAGACACCAAGCTCACCAAGTCCACTGCTTTCCACCCGCAGACGAATGGCCAAAACGAGTTCGTCAACCTGATGATCATGCACATCTTGCACATGTACAATTCCAAACACCCCCACACCTAGGATGAGAGTCTTCCCTATGTTCAACATAGTTACAACAGAGCCATACATAGCTCAACAGGCCACAACCCCTTTTAGGTGGGGTTGGGATTTCAACCATTGGGTCCCATGTATGTTGCGACACCGCTTGCGACCACCCAGACAGACTCATCGCATGGTCCAACTAAAGCTGACAAAGCCACCTGGTTCATTCAGCGGATCTAGCACATCTACCAACAAGTTTCAGATATTTTATAGAAGTCCAATGCCAAGTACAAGCAACACGATTATCAACACTGGGTGCCACACCGATTTTAGTTGGGATACAAAGTTTGGTTGTACTTGTAGAAATAATACCTTACAATCCCTCATCAAAAGCTTTGTCCACTCCATTATGGACCTTACACCATCACCAAGGCTGTGGGTGACAATGCTTTTGAGCTCAACCTTCGCCCCTTCCTTGGCTTGCACCTAGTTCTCAATGTGGACCTCCTTCGGCCTTATTTTCCACCATTATTAGACACCTTGGATATAGTATAACAATTGACACCAATAGAGATCAAACCTGACATGATACAACTTTATTGGGTTGTCAAAGCAAGGCAACTCTTGCACCAAGGAATTGGTTCACCCGGGGCCAAATTCAATAGAAATTTACTCATCTGATGGGGGAACTCAATGCAATGGATATCATTGATTCCTAAGGGGGGAGGATTGATCTAGGAGGATCTCGGTGTCCAACCACCTTGTCCAACTGGATCAAAACAATTTTTTGACAACTTACTATTTTTAACAGTTTTTCGGGTCCCAAACTTCCGAGCCATTTTGAGGGCCTGAACATCATTTTTTCATGACCTTGCACATTAGAAATTTCTAAAGGCTTTTATTAATCCCCTAAAATGAATCTCCTCATCAATACCTTTCCAACGAGCTATCATGCGCCCTAAACAAAGATCGTATGCAAAAGTTACGACCCCGAGAAGTTGATGTACTAACTTACCCCAATGGGGTCCACATGACTTTTGGCGCTTCATCTCCTAGGGTTAGGTTTTTGGATGTCTTGGGTTTTGAAATTCACATTTATTGTAAAAAGGCCTTTAGAGCCTCATTGTACTCATGTTCTTGTGAATGAGCGTAGCCGTCACATCTCTTCTCAAAGATAAGATGCCAACATAGCAAGCTTGTTTCAGTCTGCATTTTACAATTTTCAACATATTTCTTATTTAATAGAAGTCAAGTTTTACTGTATCTCTGTTATTGTTCACTGTATATTTGTGTTAATATTATTAAATATATGGTTTCATTTTGTTCCGGTCATAAATCCAAATCAAGCAGGGAACCAAAAAGGACACCAATCAAAGAGGTACATGGAGGACTACCAGCACTGCAGGAAGACATCAGGCTCGATCAACAATCCCATGGAAACATCGAAATGATGCAGTGCAAGGTAGCAGTTGGACATCCTATTCATCTTCCATTATGATGGATGGATGGGTGTACTTAGTACAAGTTGGCCACAATTCTTAGCTGGTCATATCGTATGGTCTCTTATCATCTTTCGAGAATGAAACATGCTTAAGGGGGGTGGAATGTACTATACCTAGGGAGGTAATATGGCAGATACCCAATGAGAATGGGGCTATTCAATATAAGGTGGACTAGGTCCACCATGGTATTAAATAAGGCCCACTATGGTAGTTGGATATAATAAATGAGTAGTTAGATATAATAAATGGGTTTTCTAGAAGATACATTCTCTAGAATGTTCCTAGGAGATAGAGAATTCTATATAAGGAACTGTAAGTAATGTAATTGGCACGACGAAGAATATTGCTGATGTACAAGCAAGTATTGCTTCAGGAGTTTTATCCTTCCTTAAGGATTAATATACAATGTTACTCTACCTCAAGGGTTTTCTCTACATTCTTGTGTTCAATCTTTGATGAATGGTTTTGGTGTTTAGCCTTGTTATTTTATAAATAATATTTGTAGATCTGGTATAGATATACAACATTCGATATCAAAGCTCTTTCCTTGGGCAAGAAAAGAAAAATTTTTGGGTTATTTTTGCATATATTTTTTTAAGAAAATAGGGGGAAACGCACTTCATGCTCAGGTATGAGACTTTTTTCTTAGAATTTTCAGAAAGTAATTGGATATTTGGATTGCTCTCGAGAAAATACCCAATTTCAAAATGAAAATAAGTTGAAATGGAGTCCGAGAAGTAAAGTTATGAGCATTTTAAATTCGACAGTTTTTCAGGGTTTTTTTTTCTTCGGAAAAAGCCATGATTTTCCGCAGTAAGTTATTTTTAAACCCTAGTTTATTTTTGGGTATGGAAAACACACTCTTTTTTACTGGAAGAGATGATGGAGTTAGTATTGAGGAATTCATAAAATCCAGGAAGTCATTTTTCCAAGAGCATTGGAAATTTTGGGTAGTAGGTAGATTACAACAAGATGCAGTTGTTTGGTATAAATCAATTAAGCATAGTGAGATGATGGTACTCTCCAATGAATAATTTGAAAAAGTACTGTTAGACAAGTGGTTTAAATCCAAGAGTAAGGATAAGGCAAGCACCAATGGTTTCTTTTCATGTGGAAACTCTATATTATAGATTCATGGTTGTATTCATAAAGAAAATTTAATTATTTCTATTGACCCTAGTTGCCAACAATTTTTTTATCAATGTTTAGTTGGTTAATAGATTACAAATTGCTACAAAGAATATACAAAACACACATGTTGAGCGTAAAAATGTTCAAATTTCCAAAAAATTGAAGCTCAATATGGATAAATATGTGTTGCATTCAGATTTTTATGCTATGGATATGAATGAAGTGAATATTGTTTTGGGTTATCCTTGGCTAGAATCAATGGGTATCATTAATACTAATGTGAAAAAGAAGTTTTTGAAGTTGTGGTACAAGAAAAAAAAATTACATTGTAGGATGTGTCTCTTAGTAAGAAAGAAGGCCCTAGGACAACAAGCACTGAAGTTATTGCAGAGTCATAAGTGGAATCGGAGGCAGACTCTATAGAAGCAGATGAAGCAAAGCCACAAGAAGAAGAGAATAAAGAAGCTACGAAGGTTTTGGACCTAAAGGCACACGCGGTTGCAAATTTGAAGAAAAAAGAGTAGATTCCAACAGTCGTGGTATAACACCATCCACATCGCATCGAGAAACAATGATCATCTAGGCAAGGGCGTGAGCATCCACACACTTATGCACCAATGGAGAACCAGAAAGGAAATCAATCAAGAGGTGCATGGAGGCCTACCAACACTATAGGAAAACATTAGGCTAGAGAACCAAGTCCATGGAAACATTTACATGATGCAGAGAAACCTCAGGGTGGCAAGACAATAGTTGTACATCATGTTTGGCTACCATTAGGATGGATGGATGGATTGTCGTACTTAGTACCAGTTGGCTACAATTCTCAATCGATCATATCGTATGGTCTCTCCTCATGTTTCAGGGATGAAACATGTTTAAGGGGGGTGGAATGTAATATACCTAGGTTGGTAATGTGGGTGGTAATATGGGAGGTGACCAATGGGAATGGGGTTGTGTATTATTAGTGGAGGTCATTCAATGTAAGGTGGACTAGGTCCACCATGGTATTAAATAAGGTCCACTATGGTAGTTATATTTAATAAATGGGTAGTTAGAAATAATAAATGGGATTTCTAGAAGATACCTTCTCTAGAATGTTCCTAGGAGATAGAGAATGCTATATAAGGAAGTGTAAGCAATGTAATTGGCATGGTGAAGATTATCATTGATGTACAAACAAGTATTGTTTGAGGAGTTTTATCCTTCCTTAAGGATTAATATAAGGTGTTACTCTGCCTCAAGGGTTTTCTCTACATTCTTATGTTCAACATTTGATGAATGGTGTTGGTGTTTATTCTTGTTGTTTTATAAAGAATATTTGCAGATCTGGTATAGATATACAACAGGTGACACGTGGCAATAAAGTGGCCATAAATTTTGATCCAAAGCTCAATTTTGAGAAAAATTACAGTCGTTGGAAAGCTCTTGACAAGCAAAAGATGTCAGTTCCATCGAAAGGAAGTTTTGAGTTGGTTAAAGTAAACAAAGTTTCAATACCCCATTCCCTTAAAAGCTACTTAGGGGGTTGGTTGTGTTACATGATCAAACTCTTTCACATCAACATGCAGGTCAAGAAGACCAAGATCGATGCTTTTCTTGACTCTAGTTCACATGCTAATCGCAGTGGATCTTGTCAGCAAGCTTGGATTGGAGTTTCACTATCATCCTAGCCCATATCTATTGGGATGGGTAAAAAAGGTTGCAAAGATCTAGGTTATGAAACAATGTAAGATTAAATTTGCTATAAGTGCTTATTTTATTGATGAAATGGAATTGGGCGTAGTACCCCTTGATGTATGTGGAGTAGTTTTTGGAACCACCTACATGTATACGAGGGATGCAATATTTAGGTAGAGAGCCAACCAATACCGACTAATCAAGGATGAGTAGTCCTACATCATCAACGTGTATAAAGACAATTCAAAAATCTCACTGGTAATTGCTAACCAAACCAATAAGTTGATTAGTTCCAGTACAAAATATGTTTTACTTTTCTTAAGAGAAAATCAGAACGAGGATGAATCGATAAGAGTAAAGGCATCCATAGAGGGGTGTACTAAAGAGAATAAACATAAGATTGATGAGTTAGTACATGCGTACAAAGGAGTGTTCCAGGAGCCTAAAAGGATACCACCTAAGAGGGAAGTGGATGACAAAATATAGTTGTTTCCAGACTCCACATTGTTGAATATTGGGTTGTATAGACAATGCATTTGAAAGAAAATGAAGTGAAGAAGCAGTTGCAACAGTTGTTGGAGCAGGGTTTGATTCGACCAAGAACCTCACCTCATGGGTCACCGATCATAATTGTACCAAAGAAGGATGGGATCTGACGAATTTGTATTGACTACATAGCATTGAACAATATTACACTAAAAAATCGATACCCTCTACCCTTTATCAATGATTTATTAGATTAGTTGCAACATGCAAAATATTTCACCAAGTTGGATCACAAATCGGGAGACCACTAGCTACGTGTCAAGGAAGAAGACATATGGAAGACTAAATTCAAGACAAGACAAGGTTTTTATGAATGGTTGGTCATGCCATTTGGTGTAATGCACCAACTGCATTTATGAAATTGATGAATGATGCATTACACCCCTATCTAGATTCATTTGTTATAGTCTATTTGGATGATCTACTAGTTTATAGTGCTACCTAGGAGGAGCACATCTCACATCTCATGTAGGTGTTAGAGACTCTAAAGAAGAACCAACTACTGGATAACCTCAATAAATGTTAGTTTTCTCAATAGTATTTGGTGTATTTGGGGTATGTGATTGGTGAAGGGGAGCTCAAGATAGATCTCGCAAAGATGGAGGCCATCATAAAATGGCCAATTCCTACAAATATCAATGAGGTTAGGAGTTTTGTTGGGGAAACACGGTACTTGTGAAAGTTCATAGCTTCATTTTCAGTTGTAGCTACACCACTCCACACCATGACAGTAAGTGGTAAGAGTTTCAAGTGGGGGAAGAATCAAGAAAAGGCTTTCGATGAGCTAAGAGAAAGATCAGTCAAGCACTAGTTCTCGCATTACAAAACTTGCAAAATCCTTTCAAAGTGGAGACAAATGCATGCGAGTATTCCATGGTAGTAGTTTTGATTCAAGGAGGAAGACTTATGTTCTATCATTCTAAAATATTTTATGGGGCAATTCTCCACTGTTAGGATACTTAGATAGTTAGGAGTTATTTAAGATCAACTTGGTCTATTGTGTCATTAGGTAAAAGTGTGTTTCTTAGTGTGTTTCTGTAGTATGCATTAGTATGCATTTGTAGTTAGGTAAATCGATGGTCATGATATGTTCCTGACATAGACTCATTCGATGGATCATGTGCTCCTCGATCTTGGTATTCCAAAATGGACAACTTTCTTCTTGATACTGTATTTTCCAGATGTCATTCTGACCATGATGTCTATACCAAGAAAGTAGGAATCCATCTCATAATTCTTGTTCTTTATGTTTATGTCCTTATCCTCACTGGTAGTGACCCAAAACTTTTATGCCATTTGAAAACCAAACTTAAGAAGAAATTTGAAATGAAAAACTTAGGATTTTTGCACTATTCCCTTGGCCTCCAAGTTTTGAAAACCAAGGAAGGATTTTTTCTTTCCCAGTCTAAGTATGGTTGTGACCTTCTTCATCGATTTCACATGGAAGATTCAAAACTAGCCGCTTCTCCCTTCTAGTCTAGAGTCAAACTTGTTGCCACATGTACTTCTCCCGAAGTTGATGCCATTTTGTACTGTCAGTTAGTTGGTTGGTAGCCTCTTATATTTGACTCATACTCGTCTTGATATTTCCTTTGTCATTGGTCTTGTTGCCTGGTATATGCAAACAAACCATGAAAGCCATTGGAAAGCAACTAAAATTATACTTCGATATGTCTTGGATACAGTTGAGTTCAGGATGCATTACAACTCAGGGGGGACTCCTTTATTGGTTGGTTTCACTGATCCCGATTGGGCTGATGACCCTGATGATCGAAAGTCTACCATAGGTTGTGTTTTTAGCTTGGGTCGAGGACCTGTCACTTAGGCCTATAAGAAACAACATGCTATTTCTCTTTTTTCAAAAAAAGTAGAGTACCAAGCAGTGATTAATGCAAGTCAGAAATCCTTTTGGCTTTGACATATCCTTCCGAGTTTGGATTCCAACAACAACATCTGAAAACCCTCTAGTGCAACAATTAGAGTGCCATCAAGCTCACAAAAGACCCAACTCAACATCAACTCAACAAACACATCGATATACACATGCACTTCATCCAAAAGTTCATTCATGATAGAGTTATTAAAGTGCTCTTTTTCCCTACAAAAGATCAAGTTGCAGACATTTTCACAAAGTATCTTACAGAGGCAAAGTTTTCCAAACTTCGATCTATGTTAGGAGTTCAGGAAGTTATCATTAAGGGGGGATAGGCTCTAATGCCTCCTTCCTTCTCCTATTGTGTCACCTTTGTAAATCCTTCAATCTTATCCCAAGTTATTCTCAAGGGGGGATGCTAGGATATTTAGACACTTCAGAGTTAGTTAAGATCGACTTGGTCTATTGTGTCGTTAGGTAAAAGTGTGTTTATTTTGTATGCATTTGTAGTTAGGTAATTCGATGGTGACGATATGTTCATGACATAGAGTGATGTGATGGATCATATTCTCCTCAATCTTAACGACTACATTGATCTGTGGCTTAACACCTCATTATGTAAAGGAAGAGAGTATGATGGTGATTGTGTCTTAGGTGTAGACCAATATTAGTCATGTAACTCTTTATTCGTTGAATTAATAATACAAAAAGAGAACAAGATGCTCAAGTAATGTTGGTTTTCTCATTTAGGTTTCGAGGGTAAAATCTCTGTGTATTGTGTGATCGTCTTAATTCTTGTTTAAATTTGTCTTCTCTTTCCTAGTTGGTTTAGTGTGAGTCTTTATTTCTCATCACCAAAGATACAATTTCTCATGTGATAAGGGGCTTTCGAGTCCAACGAAGGAAAATTGAAGGAACACTTCTAATATGCAACTCATCGTTCCAATGACCAAAGTGAGTTTTAGGTCTTAAAGGGTTTATGGTTCCAGGATGAGTAGAAGTACTCTCCTCACAAACTCGTCCTCATTTCATACCCCATGTAACTAATTTTTCTACATATTCCTATTGATGTTTTTGTTTGGTCCATCTTTCATGGGAGTGTTAGACTCAAGAACACACTAAGGATGGTGGTTTACTCTTACACAATTTGAGGTTTTCTAGAGTTTCCTCTTTTAAGGTCTACTTGATTCTCTTATAGAGTTTCCATGGCTATGTTTTTCATAGCGTTGAAAAAATCTTGCATTGTTCTACTCCAAACATTGGTGTAAGCAGAGAAGGTGATAAAGGTCGATATAATTATGGAAGAATTAAGTTATTCTAGGGAGACCAAATTGCTTTAGTGTATTAAGAAAGGGAGATTTATTATTAGATCCTTCCAAGATAAGAAGGTAGAAAATTCTATTTGGAGTAGATGTATAAGTGTTGGAGAATGCATGGTGTAAGCAGACTGACAGTTGTATCAGTGAGTTGCCAAAGAGTTGTATTATATTTCTTGATGTGGTTGGGTTCTATGTGGCACTCACATAGTTGAGAACCATAACAAACAATTCTTCCATTACTTTCTTGTAGTGAAGAGATGTGGTTGTCATATCAGACAATAGGCTACACAAATTTCTAAGGGATAGAGTGTTTACAGTGCCTTGATTTTATTTTTCTGATTGTTATTGCCATTACTAGTTTGTGGCGTTCATGTTACACTAGACCATAGTGGGCCATTGGTTGGTTGTTCAAAACAAAGACCCTTCAACCATAAAAAAAACAAAGAAGAATAGAGCAACATAGGAGATCCTTGTATAGAGAAGAGAGGACAAAGGCCTAGTAGTCCTTCTAGAGGTAAAACACTATGTACAAGATTGAGAACAAAGTTGAGACATAGATACGTTTTTTTTTTTAATTCTACAAGGATCCGTGTTGGTGAAGTGAGTGGGCGATAAGTCCCTCATTTACAAATCACATGGTACTAGAGCATTTGTATCCTTGACCATGACACAAATACCATAACTTTGAAAGAACATTATAGACCTCAACATGAATAAATAAAATAGATAAAGGTTGGGAGACTTAAGGGCCAACAATGTTGAGGTTTGAGAAAAGAACAAACACTTGAAAGAGAAGATCTAGATGCTCAACCAAAGGATTGATAGAGATGGAGGATAACATTGATACCTCTATCAAACTACTTCCATCGCTAAGGATGAATTTTGAAGAATGCCAAAACTCCCTCACTTTGGTCATAATAGATCGGGACAAGTATAGAGATAAACTTGTACACCTTGGTGAGAAGGTCATCTATATGAATAGTTGGCAAGAAGATAGGCTCACCCAGCTAACAAAAAAACCACAACAAGAGTTGGCAGAGAAGGAGGAGTGTTATAACCCTAAATTGCACCACACCTGCTTACCTGGCATCAGGCCTACTCATACCCATTCCTTGCCAAAGCCTTGTTGAATAAACTCTTGAAAATCCTCTTAAATCAAGTAAAACGCGCCCTAACCTACTACTGCATGCGTTGGAACGCTGGCAGGCCTACTACTGCACGCGTTGGAACGCGGGATGGCCTACTACAACCCGCGTTTACCTAACAAAGCACAAAAATAGGAAAGTTTCCGACGGGACGAAAAGCTTTGGGTCAATTAACTGAAACTCCCAGCCATGCATGGCCGAGAGTTCGTCTAAAACCCTAGCTCCTTCTAGCCTATAAAAGAAGGGGTAGGGGTACTATTTGGAAGAGGAAAAAGATAGCAAAGAAACTCTGCCCAATTGCCGAATCCGTTTGTCCCAACCCTTTAGCCTTTCCTCAAGCTTAAGGAGAATTCAAGCAAAGCAGTTGGAGGACAAAGAAGAGGAGGAGCCCAGGATCAGGATCGAGGAATGGTGGCCGATCTCTATCATTATTGTAATTTGATTCATCTTGAGATTAATAAAAGAATACTTTTCCCGTCCCAATGCATGACTTTTATATGTTTTATTCGATTTATGCTTAATCTCTAACCATCTAGTAGAAGAATAGCATGCATGCGTAGTGTTTTGTCTTGATTGCACGATTGTTTTTGGAAGGATCAACACAAGCAAGCAGACAAAACGCAACGAAGGATCTACATCAAACGTCGATAAAAAAGGTTAGTAGGTTTTTTCCATGCTTGTGTGTGAAAAAGGGGTTTGAGTGTTGGGGTGATAGGTGAAAAGTGAGTTCTTTAGGGTCATGATCTGCATGCAAGTTTAGCCCTAGATTGTTAGTTCGTAGGGTATTATTTCCCAACAATAGAATTGGCGACTCCACTGGGGATAGTACTCTTAGGGTTTCCGGATTTCATTGAGGTTTTTTGGGTAGTTCAAAGAATTATATTTTCTGCTTCTTTGTTTGTCTGTTTTCTGTTAGGTCAGAGCTAGCAGAGAACCTGGTTATTAATACCAGCTTTTCCTTGACTGTGCTTGACATTTATTATCGGGACACACAGAGGTACACACGGCTTGCAAAAGGCCTGCCCGCATGTAACCCGCGCCCTAACCTTCTACAGCCCGCGTTTGAACGCTTGCTGCAGAGGTTTCAGTAGCGTGTAGGGCTCAAAGAGCTTAAGAGGCAGTCTCCTCTTCCCTGTCAGAATTTTACATTCTCAGGGGGCTTTCTGGATCCTGTCTGGGTCTTGCTGGTTTACAGTCTTGTCTTAGTCTGCTTTATTGTGATTGTCATTTTTTGCATTTAGTTTCCTTTTCTGTTAAAAAAGAAGCATCCAAGCCTTTAAGAGACCCTGGTTGTCAATACCAGTGGCCTTTTTCAGGTCTGGGCTGCCTGTGTTTTGTTTTGTCTTAGCTTTTATACAGACCCGCGACCTGTTCAAGTTTAGCCCGCGGGTACCCACACGCTGTTATAGCTCAGCATGCGTTTGCACGCGTGCTGTTTCAGTGACAGTCGCGGGCTTGATTGGTTGCTTTTTAGCCTGGGTGGGGCAGTCATCCGCTCCTATGGTGAGAAGTTTTCCTCTCAGGGGTTTGAGTTTGGGGCTGCACAGTCAGCAGGTTAGGGCCTCTTATCCTCAGGCTGTGTTTTTTTTTAGTTGATGTTTTGATAGAAAAGACAAAAGAAAAAATATTGTTTTATGGTTTTTAGACAAGTGTTAGAATTGGTGCTTTCTTGATTGCCTTTGTGCGTCTTTTCTCTGGTTCTTTGAGATCTGTGCTTTAAGCCAGAATTTTATTTTGTTTTCTTGGTTTTTGTGCTTGTCGGCATTTTCCCTTTATTGCTTCATTTTGCAATTAAATAAAAAAAAATTCTCTTTTTTCATTTTCTTCTTTGTTTGAAGTTTGTGTTGTTGCATCAGTAGCTAGGAATAAATCTTTTTTCGTAAGTTTTTGCATGAAATCTTAGAAAAGTCGAAAAGAAAAAGAAGTCTTTCTTGTTGAAAAGTTGTTGGTTTTTGCATTTTTTAAAAGTTTTTGTTTCCAAGCATTTCTTGTTCATTTTTCTTTGAGTCTTTACACACCATTAGTTTCACCTTCATACCTTGTGACGTAAAAAAACCCATTAAAAGTAACGCTAATTAAAAACTATTAGACTTTTTGTTTGTAGGGTTCATACACTAGCTCAGGACTAGGGCCTTGGAATAGGTTGGAGAGTAAATTCTCCAAGGCCACTCAAACCAAACATTGGAGTCTGTCATAGGGAGTGTAGCAGTCCAGTTACGAAAAGTTATCCGGGACCCCCCTCTAACATAGGGGTTAAACATCAGGTCGCGTAAGGAAAGGTAGCAGAGATAACCCCTCCAAAGCTGGACTGAGCGTAGTGGAGAACACATATCAAGGATTTGTTGAGGGATTCCGTCGTTTGCATTTGCCATGGAGCTTCGTGGGTCTCGAATCCATTCGAGGTCCTCAGTTGTCTTCCGGACCATTTTCTCTCGATACCCTTGACAGGTTTCGGGCTTGATACCCTGCTCATTGTGGTCTACCCGACTATTAACTGTACCCGCCTGGTGACTGTTCACGTGCTAGCAAACTAGTTGCCAATCTTTTCTAGGGACATAAACAGGTGACTGCGGGGGTATACCGCGGTACCTAGGACAAACATCGGGCCACGCTTTGCAGAGTATACCCGGAGGGTGCTTCCGTATTCGAGTTGCACTTGCACCGGTAAGTTGCTCTAATGTTGGTTGTTGTAACTGTTCTTCAAAATAGTTAGTGTTTGCTTGTCTTATCTCATATGGGCTTCTTTTAGTGTGTGTTATTGTTTGTTCATGTAGAATACCTTAGCGTGTCGTGAATCTTCTCACACAGTGGAGGATTCAGAGCTCCGTCGATCACGAAGGCTTCTGGGCCTGCCGTCGGTTATACTGGAGCCACCCCCACCACCATTGAGGCGGAAGCTAGACCAACAAGGGTCTTTCGAAGAAACCGGGTTACCAACCATTGAGCCCGAACAACTCCCGGAGGAATCGACCGCCAATCTTGGCTCGGTTGAAACCTCAACCACTGATACTTGGCCGCAAGTTATTGTGCCAATTCAATTTTACGAACGCCTGTCAGTGCCTCATACAACTATGGCAACAAACACTGTCACTTCCTCTGGGAAGTCTTCCGTTCCCATCACCGTTGCTACCATAGGAGAAGCTTCTCCTAACTTGCCTTTGTCGGTGGTCCGGGCCACCACGGTCTCGGCCGCAACTACGTCACACAGTGGACCGACCCCATCTATCACGACGGCCATACCTCCATTCACACCTAGTGCGACAGGTCCTCCGTTTTCATATGGTATGCCTAGTTCAGGTACAAGTCCTGCACTCACTCACTCCACTTTACATACTTTGGGTCTGGGGGTAGGGAGCTCTAACGCTCCTCTACAAGGTCAACTTGGGGGCATTCCTGTCCCTTTCAATGCTTTTCCTTACGCCGGAGGTCATATCTCTCCCTCCTCCCCTTCGCTCGGTGGTCTGCATCAGCAGCCCGCCGGGTAGCCTACACACACAAGTTTCTTTGGAGCCGAGAGTCAAGGAACACCTACGCAAACTCAGCCGGTAGGTTCGTCACCGTTTGTTTGGAACGGGACGTTTGGTAATAACACTTTCGCATCTACTGCTTTCCCATCTGGGGGCACACCCATTTTTGGATAGTCTACTTTGACACAGGGTACTATTCCTGCGTCGGGGGCACATATACAAGGACCTTGGAAGTCAGGACAAGGGTCCGTTCCTTCCTCTGGAATGCCGTTCTGGGGTAATTCTTTCCACAGTCAATGGAACCCCGGACAAACTTCTATGCCTATCCCAACAGGACCGGCATGGAGTAATCCTTCCCAAAGTCCATCAAACACGATGAATGCCCAACATCCTATGTCCTTTATGGGGAACCAACCAATGATGTCTCCTCAGATGCAAAACCCTTATGCTGGTCAGGGCCATGGTTTCTACCAGAATTCGAGCCAGTAGCCAAACTTTTCCTGGCAACCTGGTGCCAGTCAAACTCCAGGACCCTTTTTCCCAGGCTATCAGCAGCAACCCAAACTACCATTCTTGGCGACGCTACACTTGCTAGATTTGACACGGTTGTTAAATGATCATATCTGTCACGATCCGCGTTGGCCTCCTATGCCAACTAAGTTGCCTTCAGACATTCGAAAGTTTGAGGCCAAGCCTAACGAATATCCAGGTGATCACGTGACTACTTTCCACCTTTGGTGTTCATCTAACTCACTGAAAGATGACTCCGTCCAGTTGTGATTGTTTCAACGTACTCTTATTGGGAGTGCTGCGAAATGGTACATAGAGCTTGATCGTTCACGATACTCTTCTTTTGGTGAACTGACGATGGCCTTCCTTAACCATTTCCAGTTACCTGTGAGATACGACGCCGACACAGAGTTACTAGCCAATTTCGAGCAGATGACAGCGGACCATATCTCTGATCATATCCGATAGTGGTGACGCCGAAAGAGTCTAATCAAAGTACCAGTTCCACCAACATTCCTGCTTGAGTGGTTCCTTAAGTCTTTAGTACTGCAATTATCCAAAGACGTCGCAACTTCTGGGGTTTTCTCCGAAGAAGATGCCATCATGAGGGCTCAACAGTTTGAGCTTATCTATTCTCAGTCTGGTCTATTGTACAACATCCTGCCGGATGCACCACGATCGATATTGGATAAAACCAGACAGAGAGACGGTATCGTTGGTTCGGCACAAACTAAGCCCACTGAGAAATTGACAAAACAATTGCAATAGTTATCTATACAACGCTCAACGGCCAGCCAGACTACTGCTCTGGCTGCTCCTCCTACCCAAACGTCGAAAGTACACTCCATACAGACGACTAACCCAAAGGACACCCAACAGCCTGAAGGGAAGGAAAAACAACGCAAGAAGGGTAAGGGGGATAAGAAACCCACTGATAATGCTGGCGAGGGCACCACGGAAAAAAGGAAGGCGAGGTATCCGTGCAACTTATGTGCGGAAGACCACCCGACCCATCTATGTCCTCGACTTGCGGAGGCCCAAAAGTTTGTCACACAACAACATCAGGCCGTGTTGACTAATCCCTTTCAGCATGGGAAAAATTTAACTCAAGCCTCTACAAGTGCCGAAGGGGGCAACCATGAAACCTGCCCTCCCCCAAACAATTCCTCTTCCGCGAACGTATATATGGTTAAAAGTGATGCTTTAATAACGACTAGAGCACATGACTATAGTAAACCAAGTGCTTCTGAGAAGGGCAAAGAAGCCGAACTCCCATCTCTTCCTCTACAGATTGAGAAGACGTTGGGAGAAACGATGACACGCATTCCAAAATGTGCGTTTAAGAGAGCTTCTCACAATCCGAACGCAAGGGCCGTCCAGAACTACTCTGTGGTGGATGATTTATCCCAAACCCCTTGTGCTATGTCTGCTTTGGATGTCCTCCAAAGTTGCCCTGCTCAGAGGAAAGCCTTGTTGACTTCTTTAGGCTCTACTGAGACTTGTAACCCGGGTACCATCATGTTAGATACGACTGACTTAAAACCTCGTTTGCCTTACCACGTCGCGTTTCAGATAGTAGTGGCTCATCCCACGAAAACTTTTACACGGAATATCTTCCGCACAGTGGTCGACGAGGGCACTTTGACTTGCGTTATGTCGTAAGCATGCTGGAAAGCCATCAGTCAGCCTGAGTTGTCTCCATCACCTACTCTCCTCACTGCGTTCGATGGTCGTTCTTTCTGACCACATGGCATCATTCCTTCTTTCCCTGTGCATTTAGGGGGAAAGACCGTGTGCATCGAAGTAGAGGTAGTCGTTGCCCCCATCGACTACAATCTCCTGTTAGGTCGTAGTTGGACTTATGCTATGCAAGCGGTGGTCGCTACAGTTTTCCGAGTCTTATTGTTTCCACATGAAGGCCGGATAATGACCATTGATTAGTTGTCCTTCTCTCAACCTGACCCAACCTTGGGGGCATCCACGGTTCCCATGATAGATAATCCTCAAGATGGTGTCGTTAACATAGGAGTTGGTTTGTGCCCATCTTTGATGGGTACTTTCGAATACCCACCTCCTCATGGCAATGTCAAGTTTATATTGACTCACCACAAGGCTGATATTTTTCACGTGTCGTCGTTCCGCACGACTTACTTTCAGGATCCGTGGATTCTTCCTTCCCCATCAGCCACGATGGATGAAATAGGGCACGCTGGGATGTCCATGCCCTTGTCGGCCGCTGAAGTAGCGTACTCCTTATTCTAGCAAGCTTCAACTACTCCTGATCTGACTCCCGCACAAGAGTTGGATCCACCTCTAGAGCCTATCTGGGCTCAGGGTTCTCTCGCCAATACCGATTCGTTAGACTTAGTCTTTCCTTCTGACGAAGCTGTAATCGAAGCAATGACTAGTCCAGACTTACCTTGGGAAGATCTTCATCATAGATCATATTTCCTCCCAGAGTTAAGCCGAATCGAGGCAGGAGAATTCAGTATCACCATGACGGGAGATCAACCATGTCCCATTAACCTCTTAGCTACACAGGAAATTTACGCTGAGGGCAATATGGCGACTATCGCTGCCACTATACCTATCAACATCTCTCGAAACCCTGGCGTCATGGAGAATGTCTTCGTCGAAGTGGATTGCTCCCCCGAAGAGATTCTGATTAACACAGATCTTTTCAAAGAATTTCGCGACGTTTTTGCCTGGTCTTATGAGGAAATGCCAGGCATCGATCCGAAAATAGTTGAACACGAAATCACAACGTATCCTGATGCTAAGCCTGTTCGACAAAAACTTCGTCCAGTTAATCCTAGGAAAGCAGCAGCCATCAAAGCTGAGGTTGAGAAATTGCTCAAGGCAGGGTTCATATACCCTATTCATTTGACTCAATGGGTGTCAAACCCCGTGCCGGTCGATAAAAAACAAGGCACGATTCGTGTATGTACTGATTTCCGTGATTTGAATAAGGCATGTCCAAAAGATAATTATCCAGCCCCATTCATCGATCAGATCATTGATGAGTGCGCCGGTTGTGAATCCTTTTCATTCATGGATGATTTTTCAGGATATAATCAAATCCAAATCAAACCTGAGGACCAACATAAAACAACATTCATTTGTCCATGGGGTACATTCGCCTATCGCAAGATGCCTTTTGGTCTCAAGAATGCTGGAGCCACTTTCCAGCGGGCCATGTCTTTTGCGTTTCACGACCTCAAACATATAGTCGAGGCTTATCTAGATGATTTAGCATCACGCTCTCGCAAGCGAAAGGGTCATCCTACACACCTCAGACTAATCTTCAAACGCTGTCGCTACTTCAGGATTCACTTGAATCCCAACAAGTGCAGCTTTTGCGTCACGTTAGGACGTTTGTTAGGTTTCATAGCGTCAACCACCGGGATCATGGTTGATCCTCTTAAGGTGGAGGCGATAATCCAGTTGCCCCCCCCACGCACAATCTTACAACTGCAGAGTCTTCGAGGCAAGACGAACTTCTTACGATGCTTCATCGCCAACTATGCCGAAATCACCAAGGGCTTTATGCGTTTACTTAAGAAATATGTTCCCTTTTTCTGGGACGAAGCCGCTCAACGCTCTTTTGACGCATTGAAACACGCCCTCACTACCGCGCCTCTGCTACGACCACCTAATTATAACAAAGACTTCTTATTATATTTGGCTGCCGCGGAGTCAACCATAGGCATGGTTTTAGTTCAGGAGGATGATTCGTTTTCCGAATACGTGATCTATTACCTGAGCCGAGGCCTTGTAGGACCGAAAATTAATTATACTCATCTCGAAAAAATTGCGTTGGCAGCAGTTCATGCTGTTCAACGGTTCCGTCACTATGTTCTGTATCGCAAGACCACCGTCGTTGCCATCGTGAATCCATTCCAGTATATGTTGAAACGACGAGTTATCGGCGGAAAAATCAGTAGATAGATGGTAATCCTCCAAGAATTTGACTTAAACTTCGTTTCAGCCAAGTCCAAAAAGTCAATGGTCTTCGCAGAAATTATCTCGGAGCTTCCGGTTGAGTCAGGTGACGTTGTGCCTGAGGAATCTCCTATCCGGGGGGATATGTTTTTGATTGAATCTTCAGACCCCTGGTATGGAGATATACTGATCTATCTCCAGACTTTGAAGTGTCCCACCTCTGCTTCTCGTGACGAGCGTCGACGAATACGCCATCAGGCTAAGAATTATCTCATACTCAATGATACGTTGTATCGGAGAGGTGTAGACTGCATCTTGCGCCGATGTCTCACTCATGAGGAGGCCGTCATAGTGCTCAACGATTGTCATACAAGAGCCTGTGGCGGCCACTTGTCTGGGTTGGAAACAACCCAAAAGATTTTACGAGCAAGTTACTTCTGGCCCACACTCATAAAAGATTGTATCGAGTCGGTCAAGAAGTGCCATCCGTGCCAAATCTTCTCGCGGAAGATGAGGCCACATCCCGCTCCTATGTTTCCTGTCATCACAGTTGGTCCCTTCACTAAGTGGGGGATTGATTACACTACATGCAACC
>SNQJ01S0001045.1:206450-263137 GCA_010110895.2 Picea sitchensis
GTAGTACGACCTTAGGAATCTTTGCTCGCTATATTGAGTTGTGTCCTCCACCGTTTGGTTACTCTTCCAAACATATGGAGAGTTTGCGTTGCCTCCTGCTTCGTAGACTTATGATTAACAGATATGTTGCCTGAGTCTTATCAGTTGTCGTGCTATTGTCCAAGTAAAGTTTGTTACTAAGCCTGAGTCGGCCCCTCTGCAATATGTCTCTTGTCCGCATACCTGGCCATCCTAAACGTCCAATCAAGTCTTTGTTCGAAATCACTGAAGCCTTCAGTCCGATCATCAAGATTATCAAGTCCATAACCGACGAGCCGTCGAAGACCTCGGGGTAGTGCAGTCGTCCACTCATATTATACTTCTACCCGAGTTTAGAATATTTTGAAGTTGTTGCTCGAGCTCTGAAGTACAACCATCAGGCCAAATCAGCTTCTGGGAGATGGATACTTTATATGTATATCTTTCTGATTTTGAGATGTAGCTCCGTTGTGTATTGTTCGCGACTACTCTTCATAGTTGTTGACATGGATCTACAGTGTATTTGATTGGTAGCCATGGTTCTATTTTATCCCGAGCATGGGTATGCCCGCCTCGGTGAGACATTTGACATTTTTTGCAGACGACACCTCCAGATTCCTGATTCCTGGGCTCACTCATGCAGCATACCAGAACAGATTGGTAGAGAATTTGGCAATGTATTTCGGCCATCAGATGCTCTTCTGACCTCACACATTAGGGGGCATCTGTTATAACCCTAAATTTCACCACACCTTCTTACCTGGCATCAGGCCTACTCATACCCATTCCTTGCTAAAGCCTTGCTGAATAAACTCTTGAAAATCCTCTTAAATCAAGTAAAACGCGCCCTAACCTACTACTGCACGCGTTGGAACGCAGGCATGCCTACTACTGCACGCGTTGGAACGCGGGCTGGCCTACTACAACCCGCGTTTACCTAACAAAGCACAAAAACAAGAAAGTTGCTGACGAGACGAAAAGCTTTGGGTCAGTTAACTGAAACTCCCAGCCATGCATGGCCGAGAGTTCGTCTAAAACCCTAGCTCCTTCTAGCCTATAAAAGAAGGGGTAGGGGTACTATTTGGAAGAGGAAAAAGATAGCAAAGAAACTCTGCCCAATTGCCGAATCCGTTTGTCCCAACCCTTTAGCCTTTCCTCAAGCTTAAGGAGAATTCAAGCAAAGCAGTTGGAGGACAAAGAAGAGGAGGAGCCCAGGATCAGTATCGAAGAACGGTGGCCGATCTCTATCATTATTGTAAGTTGATTCATCTTGAGATTAATAAAAGAATACTTTTCCCATCCCAATGCATGACTTTTATATGTTTTATTCGATTTATGCTTAATCTCTAACCATCTAGTAGAAGAATAGCATGCATGCGTAGTGTTTTGTCTTGATTGCAGGATTGTTTTTGGAAGGAGCAGCGCAAGCAAGCAGACAAAGCGCAACGGAGGATCTACATCAAACGTCGATAAAAAAGGTTAGTAGGTTTTTTCCATGCTTGTGTGTGAAAAAGGGGTTTGAGTGTTGGGGTGATAGGTGAAAAGTGAGTTCTTTAGGGTCATGATCTGCATGCAAGTTTAGCCCTAGCTTGTTAGTCCGTAGGGTATTATTTCCCAACAACAAGGAGGCCTTGGAAAATCTCCAAGCAGTTGTTCAAAAGCACTAGGAAGTAAGGCCACTTTCCATTGCTACTTCCCAAGATAACACTGTGACTGAGACCACATTGGTAAGCTCACCTTCTATAGACATTTCTCTAGAGTATATTGGTGAGTCTGAAAAGAATACTAGAGGCATTAGTTTTATGCTCTGAAGTCAGATGGGATATGATGAACAAAGGCTAGGCAATAGAAGCCAAGGAATCCTAATCCCCATTGTAGCTTCATACAGGGTCAAGCATGAAGGCCTAGGCTTTGATGGAAGAGTGTAAAATCCCATGACCATGAAGACTACATCTGTGAAGGAGAAATACATGACAAATTTTTCCAATTCATCAAGTGAAAGAGCATCAACAAATGAAGGTGGAAGCCCACTACCACCTCAACCTTCCCGTGAAGGATTGAAGAAGGGAAGTGATGAGAAGAGATTGAAGAATCCTCTTGCACCATCGCTCAGAAGAAGAAAAAAATAAATCAATTGAGGCAAGTATAAGAAGAAGACCAAGAGGTATTCCCCAAACAAGACATATCTTGTTTGTTACTTCTGTAAGAAGAGAGGCCATAATGTCATGATATTTTGGTAAGTAGAGGCATGTTCTTTCTATAGGAAGAAAGGCCATCTGGTTTCATCTTACTAGGAGAAGCAAGTCACATGGCGTATGGCAGATTACTTTCGAAGGAGGAATGACAAGAAGACATCTCCAATCCAACAACGAGCTCAGAGGCACATATAAAGAAGGAGTATGTCAACCAGTCTCTGTAGTAGAAAAAGTAACTTCTTCCACCACTACAAGTTGAGTGGACATTAAGAAGCAAAGTGTTGGCGACTTCACCCAGAGCTTCACCTTATAATCTACACAAACAAAATGAGAGTGTGGAAAATTAATCCTAACATAGATGGAGAGTCACATGTATATGCAATTCAAGTAGAAGAAGTTGTTCAAGGAGAGATAACAACACAAGAGGTTTTCATCACCATCGAATAGGACAACGGGTGGATGCAAACTACCAAGGCAACCCCATTTCATTTGTACCTACAATATTCCAAAAGAAAATTTTCTTCCTATAGATGTGCCAAAGATTGATGCATGAAGATCAATGATGTTGGAGGGTGAAGTTCTTGAGAACTCCACGACATTCTTGCATGCATTTATAGGCACCAAAGAGTTGTTTCCATACTAGGAAGCAATTTATCCTAGTAAGAGAAGGTAGACCACACTTCCTTTTGAAAGATTGATACATGATGGCATAACTTGCTAGGTGTAGTGTCCCATCTTGCTAGTATAGTTTTGTAATACCCGAGGAGGGTGGTTGTTGATGGATTATGTATGTCAGACTTATGCTAGCGACTTGGTTGGGTCACTTGACATGTGAACACTGATATATCATATACATGATTGCATCTATGATTGCATATGTTTATATATTTTATATGATCGTGATCATTGCTTTGTGGAACTTATAGTTGATTATGATCCTGATCATTGTTGTGTGGAACAAATAGTTGAATATGATCCTGATCATTGCTCCGTGGAACATATAGTTGGTTATGGTCCCGATCATTGTTGTGTGGAATGAATGGTTAATTATGATCTTGATCATTACTGCGTGGAACAAATAGTTGATTATGATCCAATTGATGAAACATGATTTTTATGATTATGATGATTAACCTTGTAATGAATAAGATGAGGCAGGGGACTTGGTTACTTTCCAACATGGATGCTAAGATATGCTCAGATAAGAAATGGTTGTGGAAGTCGAATGACTGTGGAATTCAAATGGTTGTGGAAGTCAAATGACTATGGAAGTCATATACAGATTTAGGTAAAATGTGATTAAGTTAATTCATTATAAATTGAAATCAATGATCTTAATCTATGAAATTATGATGTGTGTAGGTCTCGGGAAATAAGACCTTGCCAACAAGATCATCGAATGGATATGAGATTACAATCAATACCTTATGGCAAATGTGGAGTTTCAAGAAACATGGAGTTTTAGGCCGAATAAATGAGAGGCCATGCAGTTTATGGCATTGATTCCTAAATCCACGGAAGATCAAGGCACAGAGTCTTGGATCTATGATAAAAAAAAGGACTAGGGTGAGGAGTCCTAAATCTTTGGAAGATCAAGGCATGAAGTCTTGTATCTATGGAATAGATTAGGGCATGGAGTCTTGAATCTACTAGGGTGCAGAGTCCTAGGTACAAGGAAAGGACGTGGAGTCCAAAAAAGTCGGGAGAGGCATGCCACAAGGGTGTGGAATCCCTATTCTATAGCAGAACATCACCACCCAGGGGCATAAATCAACCAGGTAACCCAACCTAGGTTAAACCTTGAATTAATTAAATTCCAATTTACCCACTTTTGAGGGGCTCTTAACTTTAATAGTTATTTAATAAAAAAGGTGAATTAATTAATTAAAAAAAAATAATAAGAAACAATCTAAAAGTGACACATGGGGGTGATGATTAATAAGTGAAATGTAATCAGATGTTGTCAAAACAATTATGTAAACTCTAAAGTCGATGTTCAGGTTAGGTTGACCTAGTTGATTAAGATCTGAGTGGTGTTGGAATTTAATTTGTTTACTATCTCTCTATTGTTGCTTCTGGGTGCTTTTTGTGAGCTCATATAGCTTAGGGGTTCTAGGTGGAGAATATGTTCTGCCTGGATATGGTTGGGTGGTGAGCCGGTTGGTCTATTAAGTTGGCAAGTGGAGCGCTACAGAGTATTTATCCGATGGTTACAATGAGATAATTAGTTGGTTTCAGGCTAGAGCTGTTGCAAAGAATTGATCAGTAAGTTTCACACAAAATTTGAGTTGTCTAACTTTGATATTTTATGTTATTTTATAGATTGGAAGGATTTATAATTAGATCAAGATTGCTACCAGAAAATGTTAACATCTGGGTTAATTATTGAGTTTTGGACATAAGTTATTCTAGCTAACATTTTAGGGATTTGGAAAATTGTATGGCATTGTGGAATAAATCTTATGCAGGGTTACACAAAATGGATTTGTTCTTGGAGCTGGAAATTAATATCTTTTATTTCTTCTATTTCTTCACGTCATTCTACAAATTTCTACATGGAAGTGAAAGTTAAAAGAGGGCCAGTGAGAGGGTTCAGGAAATTTGGCTACAGGTTTTAATTATATTGAATATATAAATTATATTTAACATGCATATGTCCTATTGTGTTGATATTGAAATTTGTTGGAGGGTGATGTGGTTTTCTTAAGGTCAAAGAGGCTCTTGCATCACCATGGCTGTAGCTTGTTTCACATAAGCGATTATTCATATGTCTCAATGGAAATTGTGGTTGTAGCTTACTTGCAAGGTGTTGTCTAAAAGTCTCAATGGTTGTAGCTTGCTTGCATATATGATTTGATTATGTACCTCTTCGCTGTAGATTTCTAATTTTGATTTCTACTCTTGCTTTCAAAATTCCAAGTATTTTAGGATGTCGTTAAATTATAAATTGTATTTGTACATTTCGAATTAAAGTAGGAGGCCGCAACAGATTGTGTGCATGCTTGTAGGAAACAATATGTTCATGATGACTTAGAACATATTTGGAAATGGTTTAAAAGAGTGTGTTTATGTACATATCTACATAATTATAAACATGATTATAATTACATGATCGATAAATTGATTTGGAGTTGTAAAAAAAAGAAATTATACCCATTTTGATCCTAGCTTCTTATGTATCATTGGTAAGTAAGGTGGGACCTTACATATGGTATCGGAGTAGCTTTTCAACACTAGGGCCTTGGGCTTGCTATGTTTTCCTATAGAATTGATTGGTGAATAATAAGAACTTAGGTAACCTAGCAAAAATAAAATCAATTTAAATTGTTGTGGTCTCGAGTCTTCTTCTTAGAGCTATAATGCCTAGTTGAGATTGGTACCAACCTACCTTTGATTTTTTCTTTTGTTTTTAATAGTTGGATCTCTTTGACGTATCAATCATGTAATTCTAGGCATGAGACTAAAGAAGCAAATTCATTCTATTGGCTTCAAATTTGATTTTTCTTTATTATTCCTTCCATACCTTCCTTGAAATTTTTTAGGAGATTTATAACAAACAATCTTTTCTCGAAGATGGTATTCTTCTAGCTCTGCCAAGGTTCCATCATTAATGGAATCAATGCACGAGAATCTGGTGAGATGCTAATTTCATGAGGTATTGTTCTAAGAGACATAGAAGTGGTAGGTGAAATGCATTTTGAAGATAAATTATCTCTAGTAGATACTTGTGAATGTATGTTTCTTTCCAAAGAAGATCAATCAAAATGCTTTTGGAAAAATATATAATGTAATATATTCATTGTTTTGGTCAATTATATATCTTTCTTTTGGTATGAATTTGAATATTAAATTTGTTTGGATGTATAAGTATTTTCTTTTTTCCGAGGGATGTGTTTTTGGCATGCTCATATTTTAGTATAAATTGGATGTATGCTTGTTTGTCATGCTCTTTTGAAGGTGGCCAGATTAGAGCCCGGTCATAGATATGCGATAATTTGTCTGTGTTTGTCTTGGGTCTATTTATTGTGAATAATCCCATATGCATAAAAACATAGGGGTCAATTTAGAACTATGCCACTTTAGGATACAAATAACCATGGAGGCAGATCTAAACTCGTAGGATAAGAATCAAACGACCTGAACTGTAGGAAAATTGTGAGCCACGGGAAGGCTGTAGTGCCTTCACAAATATTGGAAAAACTGTAAAAACAAAGAATTTACATTTTGATTTGATTTCCTTCTCTAAAATATCAAAAGAAGTTTTGTGGTAGAATTATTTTTGTGACTAGTCTGTCAGCAAGAAAAACAATTGTTTTAATGTTTTGATAGAAGCCAAATTTGTTTTGCGGAGTTATTTTCGGATTAGATTTGATGTATGAGTGTGTCATTAAATAAATAGGGGTGTAAGTAGGGCCAAAATACATGTCAATTTATAATAATGGAACAAAGATAACCCTCATTCATATTTCTTTGATTATTATTTATGAGTGACCAGTTTATTATATTGATGGGTGGCGATTACAACCCAAACTTTCCTTCACTTAATCGTTGAGATTAAATTATTTATTGTTGCTATAAAAATGACATGTTAATAACTTGGTTTCCATTTAATTGGATTGTGGAATTGGGTCCATATCAATTTAATCAAGTGGCTTGGATTACTGGTTGGTTGCTCCAACCAAATAGCTATAGATTGATTGTCGATTTTATTACTAACTATGCCCAATAAAAAGGAAACATCGTGACTCTGCATTGATTACTGAACCCTAAATAAAATCATAGTCAGGAACCAGTACCCGATTCCATGAATATACGATCTCCTTGATCAACTCAATTGGGCCAAATACTTCAGTAAGATTGATCTGAAGTCTGGCTACCATCAGGTCCCAATAGATCTGACAGATGTATGGAAAACTCCCTTCATGTCAAAATAAAGTCTTTTTGAATGGCTGGTCATGCCCTTTGGTTTGAAAAATGCCCGAACAACTTTCATGAGGATGATGGATGATATCTTGCGGCTTTTCACTAATTATTTTGTGGTGGTGTATCTGGATGAAATCCTCATCTACAACAAGACTTGGGCATAACACTTGCAACATATTCAACATGTTCTGAACACTCTGCGACAACACAAGCTATACACCAACTTGGAAAAATGCTCCTTCGGCATGGACATGTCCAATACCTAAGCTACATTGTTGATGCACATGGTGTGCATGTTGATCCAACCAAGATCCAAGTCATCCGTGACTAGCCAACCCCAACCAGGCTCACTGAGCTTCAGAGCTTCTTAAGCCTTGCCAATTTCTATCGCAGGTTTGTGTTGGGATTCTGCCATATTGCATGTTCCCTCAACCAAATAACCAGGGGTGGTGGTAAGGAAAAATGTGTGTGGGGCATGTCCCAACATAAAGCGTTCATTGATATGAAGCAACGTTTGTGCTCAACCCCAGTGTTTTCATTACCCGACCTGCAACAACCCTTTGAGATCGAGACATATGCTTCATACTATGCTGTGGACACAGTCCTCACTTAGAACAACCATCCCAGGAACTATCATAGTGATACACTATTAGATGTCATCCGTAAGTACCCTACTTAAAACAAAGAAATGTACTCCATTTTCCAAGCCTGCCATCAATGGAGGCATTACATTATCAGGAAGGAGATAGTCATCCACACTGATCATAAGACGCTGCAGTTCATGAAAACATAAGGCAAATTGTAGAATGTCCACCATCAGAAGTGGTCCACATATTTGCAGCAGTTCCACCTCAAAATCAATTATAAAACAGGAAGTACCAACCGAGTCGTTGGTTGCCTCAGCCGACCTCCAGTCGAGGCACTCACCACAGTTCTAGACTCTTGCGAGCATGAGACCTCTGGATGGCCCCACCTCTATGAGATAGATCTTGACTTCGGGAACACATACCAGATGTTGGGCGTAAACACAACTGTCACTAATTTCCATCTTCAGGATGGGTTGTTGTGCCACCTGGGCCATCTCTGCGTTCAATCAAGCAAGTGAGAAAAGATGATTTGGGAAGCCCACTATAGTCAGGTGGCAGGACACTTGGTGTGTAAAAGATAGTGGTAGTGCTACAAAAAAATTTCTACTTTCCGAAACTTCGACAGGATGTCAGCAAGTATATCCGGTCCCGCACTGCATGTGTTATTGCCAAACCGACCACTAATAAACAAGGCCTGTACACTCCTCTGCCTACTCCTGATAGGTGCCGAGAATCCATCTCAATGGAATACATGTCGGGCCTTCCATCCACCAAGTGGGGAAATGATTGTGTATTTCTGGTTGTTGATCGCTTTTCCAAAATGACGATTCTCGCTGCCTGCAAGAAGAGCATCATAATGGAGGCCACTGTCAAACTCTTCTTTGAACGAGTGTGGGTACACTTTGGGATCCCATAAACCATTATCTCATATCGGGGCAGTCGGTTCCTCAACACATTCTGGTCGAGCCTCTGGTCACTGTTGGACACCAAGCTCACCAAGTCCATTGCCTTCCACCCCCAGACGGATGACCAAAACGAGTTCGTCAACCTGATGATCATGAACATCTTGCGCATGTACAATTCCAAACACCCCCACACCTAGGATGAGAGTCTTCCCTATGTTTAACATAGTTACAACAGAGCCATACATAGCTCAACAGGCCACAACCCCTTTTAGGTGGGGTTGGGATTTCAACCATTGGGTCCCATGTTTGTTGCGGTATCGCTTGTGTCCACCCAGGCAGACTCATTGCATGGTCCAACTGAAGCTGACAAAGCCACCTGGTTCATTGAGCAGATCTAACACATCTGCCAACAAGTTCAAGATATTTTACAGAAGTCCAATGACAAGTACAAGCAACACGATTTTCAACACTGGGTGCCACACCGATTTCAGTTGGGATAATTTTTTTTGTTGCACTTGCAGAAATAATACCTTACAATCCCTCATTAGAAGCTTTGTTCACTCCGTTATGGACCTTACACCATCACCAAGGCTGTGGGTGACAATGCTTTTGAGCTCAACCTTCGCCCCTTCCTTGGCTTGCACCTAGTGTTAAATGTGGACCTCCTTCGACCTTATTTTCCACCATTATTGGACACCTTGGAGATAGTAGAACAATTGACACCAACAGAGCTCAACCTTGACATGATACAACTTTATCGGGTTGTCAAAGCAAGGCAACTCTTGCACCAAGTAAGTGGTTCACCCGGGGCTAAATTCAACAGAAATTTCCTCATCTGATGGGGGAACTCAATGCAATGGAGACCATTTCTTCCTAAGGGGGGAGGATTGATCCAGGAGGATATCAGTGGCCAACCACCTTGTCCAACGGGATCAAAACAATTTTTTGGCAACTTAGTATTTTTAGCAGTTTTTCGGGTCCCAAACTTCCGGGCCATTTTGAGGGCCTAAACATCGTTTTTTTCACGACCTGGAACCTTAGAAATATTTAAAGGCTTTGATTAAGCCACTAAAATGAATCTCCTCGTTGATACCTTTCCAACGAGCTATCATGCACCCTAAACAAAGATCGTATGCAAAAGTTACTACCCCGTGAAGTTGATGTACTAACTTACACCAACGGGGTCCACATGACTTTTTGCGCTTCATCTCCTAGGGTTAGGTTTTTGGATGTTTAGGGTTTTGGAATTCACGTTTATTGTAAAAAGGCCTTCAGAGCCTCATTGTACTCATGTTCTTGTGAATGAGCGTAGCTGTCACATCTCTTCTCAAAGATAAGCTGCCAACATAGCAAGCTTGTTTCAGTCTGCATTTTACAGTTTTCAACATATTTCTTATTTAATAGAAGTCAAGTTTTACTGTATCTCTGTTATTGTTCACTATGAATTTGTGTTAATATTATTAAATATATGGTTTCATTTTGTTACGCTCATAAATCCAGATCAAGCAGGGAACCAAAAAGGACACCAATCAAAGAGGTACATGGAGGACTACTAGCATTGCAGGAAGACATCAGGCTCGAGCAACAATCCCATGGAAACATTGACATGATGCAGTGCAAGGTAGCAGTTGGACATCCTATTCATCTTCCATTATGATGGATGGATGGGTGTACTTAGTACAAGTTGGCCACAATTCTTAGCTGATCATATCGTATGGTCTCTTCTCATCTTTTGGGGATGAAACATGCTTAAGGGGGGTGGAATGTACTATACCTAGGGAGGTAACATGGCAGATACCCAATGAGAATGGGGCTATTCAATGTAAGGTGGACTAGGTCCACCATGGTATTAAATAAGGCCCACTATGGTAGTTGGATATGGTAAATGGGTAGTTAGATATAATAAATGGGTTTTCTAGAAGATACCTTCTCTAGAATGTTCCTAGGAGATAGAGAATGCTAAATAAGGAAGTGTAAGCAATGTAATTGGCATGACGAAGAATATTGCTGATGTACAAGAACGTATTTCTTGAGGAGTTTTATCCTTCCTTAAGGATTAATATACGGTGTTACTCTACCTCAAGGGTTTTCTCTACATTCTTGTGTTCAATCTTTGATGAATGGTTTTGGTGTTTAGCCTTGTTATTTTATAAATAATATTTTCAGATCTGGTATAGATATACAACATTCGGTATCAAAGCTCTTTCCTTGGGAAAGAAAAGAAGAATTTTTGGGTTATTTTTGCATATATTTTTTTAAGAAAATAGGGGGCAACACACTTCATGCTCAGGTATGAGACTTTCTGCTTAGGATTTTTAGAAAGTAATTGGATATTTGGATTCCTCTCGAGAAAATACCCAATTTCAAAATGAAAATAAGTCGAAATGGAGTCCGAGAAGTAAAGTTATGAGCATTTTAAATTCGACAGTTTTTCAGGGTTTTTTTTTCTTCGGAAAAAGCCATGATTTTCCGCAGTAAGTTATTTTTAAACCCTAGTTTATTTTTGGGTATGGAAAGCACACTCTTTTTTACTGGAAGAGATGACGGAGTTAGTATTGAGGAATTCATAAATTCCAGGAAGTCATTTTGCCAAGAGCATTGGAAATTTTGGGTAGCAGGTAGATTACAACAAGATGCAGTTGTTTGGTATAAATCAATTAAGCATAGTGAGATGATGGCACTCTCCAATGAAGAATTTGAAAAAGTATTGTTAGACAAGTGGTCTAAATCCAAGAGTAAGGATAAGGCAATCACCAATGGTTTCTTTTCATGTGGAAACTCTAGATTATAGATTCATGGTTGTATTCATAAAGAAAATTTAATTGTTTCTATTGACCCTAGTTGCCAACAAAATTTTATCAATGTTTAGTTGGTTAATAGATTACAAATTGCTGCAAAGAATATACAAAACACACATGTTGAGGGTAAAAATGTTCAAATTTCTAAAAATTTGAAGCTCAATATGGATAAATATGTGTTGCATTCAGATTTTTATGCTATGGATATGAATGAAGTGAATATTGTTTTGGGTTATCCTTGGCTAGAATCAATGGGTACCATTAATATTAATGTGCAAAAGAAGTTTTTGAAGTTGTGGTACAAGAAAAAAAAATTACATTGTAGGATGTGTCTCTTAGTAAGAAAGAAGGGCCCATGACAACAAGCACTGAAGTTATTGCAGAGTCAGAAGTGGAATCAGAGGCAGACTCTATAGAAGCAGATGAAGCAAAGCTGCAAGACTAAAACAATAAAGCAACTACGAAGGTTTTGGACTCAAAGGCACACACACTTGCAAATTTGAAGAAAAAAGAGCATCTTCCAACAGTCGTGGTATAACCCCATCCACATCGCATCGAGAAACAATGATCATCTAGGCAAGGACGTGAGCATCCACACACTTATGCACCAATGGAGAACTAGAAAGGAAATCAATCAAGAGGTGCATGGAGGCCTACCAACACTATAGAGAAACATCAGGCTAGAGAACCCAGTCCATGGAAACATTGACATGATGCAGAGCAACCTCAGGGTGGAAAGACAATAGTTGTACATCATGTTCAGCTTCCATTAGGATGGATGGATGGATGGATTGTCGTACTTAGTACCAGTTGGCTACAATTCTCAATCGATCATATCGTATGGTCTCTTCTCATGTTTCAGGGATGAAACATGTTTAAGGGGGGTGGAATGTAATATGCCTAGGGAGGTAATGTGGGTGGTAATATGGGAGGTGCCCAATGGGAATGGGGTCGTGTATTATTAGTGGATGTCATTCAATGTAAGGTGGACTAGGTCCACCATGGTATTAAATAAGGCCCACTATGGTAGCTATATCTAATAAATGGGTAGTTAGAAATAATAAATGGGATTTCTAGAAGATACCTTCTCTAGAATGTTCCTAGGAGATAGAGAATGCTATATAAGGAAGTGTAAGCAATGTAATTGGCATGGTGAAGATGATCATTGATGTACAAACAAGTATTTCTTGAGGATTTTTATCCTTCCTTAAGGATCAATATAAGGTGTTACCCTACCTCAAGGGTTTTCTCTACATTCTTATGTGCAATATTTGATGAATGGTTTTGGTGTTTATTCTTGTTATTTTATAAAGAATTTTTGCAGATCTGGTATAGATATACAACAGACGACGTGTGGCAGTAAAGTGGCCATAAATTTCGATCCAAAGCTCAATTTTGAGAAAAATTATAGTCGTTGGAAATCTCTTGACGAGCAAAATATGATAGTGCCATCGAAAGGAAGTTTTGAGTTGGTTAAGGGAAACAAAGTTTAAATACCCCATTCCCTTAAAAACTACTTAGGGGGTTGGTTGTGTTACATGATCAAACTCTTCCACATCAACATGTAGGTCAAGAAGACCAAGATATATGCCTTTCTTGACTCTAGTTCACATGCTAATCGCAGTGGATCTTGTTAACAAGCTTGGATTGGAGTTTCACTATCATCCTAGCCCATATGCATTGGGATGGGTAAACACGGTTGCAAAGATCAAGGTTATGAAACAATGTAAGATTAAATTTTCTATAAGTGCTTATTTTATTGATGAAATGGAATTGGGCATAGTACCCCTTGATGTATGTGGAGTAGTTTTTGGAATCACCTACATGTATACGAGGGATGCAATATTCAGGTAGAGAGCCAATCAATACCGACTAATCAAGGATGGGAAGTCCTACATCATCAACGTGCATAAAGACAATTCAAAGATCTCACTGGTAATTACTAACCAAACCAATAAGTTGATTAGTTCTAGTACGAAATATGTTTTACTTTTCTTAAGAGAAAATCAGAACGAGGATGAATCGATAAGAGTAAAGGAATCCCTAGAGGGGTGTACTAAAGAGCATAAACATAAGTTTGAGGAGTTAGTACATGCATACAGAGGAGTGTTCCAGGAGCCTAAAAGGCTACCACCTAAGAGGGAAGTGGATCACAAAATATAGTTGTTTCCAGAGTCCCCATTGTTGAATATTGGGTTTTATAGACAATGCATTTGAAAGAAAATGAAGTGAAGAAGCAGTTGTAACAACTGTTGGAGCAGGGTTTGATTCGACCAAGCACCTCACCTCATGGGTCACCGATCATAATTGTACCAAAGAAGGATGGGATCTGACAAATTTGTATTGACTACAGAGTATTGAACAATATTATACTAAAAAATCGATACCCTCTACCCTTTATCAATGATCTATTAGATCAGTTGCAACATGCAAAATATTTCACCAAGTTGGATCGTAAATCAGGATACCACTAGCTACGTGTCAAGGAATAAGACAAATGGAAGACTAAATTCAAGACAAGACAAGGTTTGTATGAATGGTTGGTCATGCCATTTGGTTTAATGCACCAACTACATTTATGAAATTTATGAATGATGCATTACACCCCTATCTAGATTCATTTGTTATAGTCTATTTGGATGATATACTAGTTTATAGTGCTACCTAGGAGGAGCACATCTCACATCTAATGTAGGTGTTAGAGACTCTAAAGAAGAACCAACTACTGGATAACCTCAATAAATGTTAGTTTGCTCAATAGTCTTTGGTGTATTTGGGGTATGTGATTGGTGAAGGGGAGCTCAAGATAGATCTCGCAAAGATGGAGGCCATCATAAAATGGCCAATTCCTACAAATATCAATGAGGTTAGGAGTTTTGTTGGGGAAAAACGGTACTTGTGAAAGTTTATAGCTTAATTTTCAGTGGTATCTACACCACTCCACACCATGACAACAAATGGTAAGAGTTTCAAGTGGGGGAAGAATCAAGAAAAGGCTTTCGATGAGCTAAGAGAAAGATCGGTCAAGCACTAGTTCTCGCATTACAAAACTTGCAAAATCCTTTCAAAGTGGAGACAAATGCAGGCGAGTATTCCATGGTAGTATTTTTGATTCAAGGAGGAAGACTTATGTTCTATCATTCTAAAATATTTTATGGGGCAATTCTCAATTGTTAGGATATTTAGACAGTTAGGAGTTATTTAAGATCAACATGGTCTATTGTGTCATTAGGTAAAAGTGTGTTTCTTAGTGTGCTTCTATAGTATGCATTAGTATTCATTTGTAGTTAACTTGATGGTCATGATATGTTCCTGACATAGACTCATCCGATGGATCATGTGCTCCTCGATATTGGTATTCCAAAATGGACAACTTTCTTCTTGATACTGTATTTTCCAGATGTCATTCTGACCATGATGTCTATACCAAGAAAGTAGGAAGCCATCTCATAATTCTTGTTCTTTATGTTTATGACCTTATCCTCACTGGTAGTGACCCAAAACTTTTAATCCATCTGAAAACCAAACTTAAGAAGAAATTTGAAATGACAAACTTAGGATTTTTGCACTATTCCCTTGGCCTCCAAGTTTTGAAAACCAAGGAAGGAGGTTTTCTTTCCCAGTCTAAGTATGCTTGTGACCTTCTTCCTCGATTTCACATGGAAGATTCAAAACTAGCCGCTTCTCCCTTCTAGTCTAGAGTCAAACTTGTTGCCACATGTACTTCTCCCGAATTTGATGCCATTTTGTACTGTCAGTTAGTTGGTTGGTAGCCCCTTATATTTGACTCATACTCATCTTGATATTTCCTTTGTCATTGGTCTTGTTGCCTAGTATATGCAAACAAACCATGAAAGCCATTGGAAAGCAACTAAAATTATACTTCGATATGTCCGGGATACAGTTGAGTTTAGGATGCATTACAACTCAGGTGGGACTCCTTTATTGGTTGGTTTCACTGATCCCAATTGGGATGATGACCCCGATGATCGAAAGTCTACCACATGTTATGTTTTCATCCTTGGTCGAGGACCTGTCACTTAGGCCTATAAGAAACAGCATGCTATTTCTCTTTCTTCAAAAGAAGTAGAGTACCAAGCAGAGATTAATGCAAGTTAGAAATCCTTTTGGCTTCGACAGATCCTTTCAGAGTTTGGATTCCATCAGAGTTTGGATTCCAACAACAACATCCGAAAACCTTCTAGTGCAACAAATAGAGCGCCATCAAGCTCACCAAATACCCAAATCAACATCAATTCAACAAACACATCGATATACACATGCACTTCATCCAAAAGCTCATTCATGATCGAGTTATTAAAGTGCTCTTTTTCCCTACAGAAGATCAAGTTGTAGACATTTTCACAAAGTATCTTACAGAGGCAAAGTTTTCCAAACTTTGATCTATGTTAGGAGTTTAGGAAGTTGTCATTAAGGGGGGATAGGCTCTAATGCCTCCTTCCTTCTCTTATTGCGTCACCTTTGTAAATCCTTCAATCTTATCCCAAGTTATTCTCAAGGGGGGATGCTAGGATATTTAGACACTTCAGAGTTAGTTAAGATCGACTTGGTCTATTGTGTTGTTAGGTAAAAGTGTGTTTCTTTAGTATGCATTTGTAGTTAGGTAATTCGATGGTGATGATATGTTCATGACATAGAGTGATGCGATGGATCATATTCTCTTCAATCTTAACGACTACATTGATATGTGGCTTAACACTTTATTGTGTAAAGGAAGAGAGTATGATGGTGATTGTGTCTTAGGTGTAGACCAAGATTAGTCATGTAACTCTTTATTTGTTGAATTAATAATACAAAAAGAGAACAAGATGCTCAAGGAATGTTGGTTTTCTCATTTAGGTTTCGAGGGTAAAATCTCTGTGTATTGTGTGATCGTCTTATTTCTTGTTTAAATTTGTCTTCTCTTTCCTAGTTGGTTTAGTGTGAGTCTTGGATTCCTAAATCCATGTAGTTTATGGCATTGATTCCTAAATCCATGGAAGATCAAGGCGCAAAGTCTTGGATCTATGATAAAAAAAGGACTAGGGTGAGGAGTCCTAAATCTTTGGAAGATCAAGGCGTGAAGTCTTGGATCTATGGAATAGATTAGGGCGTGGAGTCTTGAATCTACTAGGGTGCAGAGTCCTAGGTACAAGGAAAGGACGTGGATTCCAAAAAAGTCCGGAGAGGCATGCCATAAGGGTGTGGAATCCCTATTCTATAGTAGAACATCACCACCCAGGGGCATAAATCAACTAGGTAAGCCAACCTAGGTTAAACCTTGAATTAATTAAATTCCAATTTACCCACTTTTGAGGGGCTCTTAACTTTAATAGTTATTTAATAAAAGAGGTGAATTAATTAATTAAAAAAAAATAATAAGAAATAATCTAAAAGTGACACATGGGGGTGATGATTAATAAGTGACATGTAATGAGATGTTGTCAAAACAATTCTGTAAACTCTAAAGTCGATGTTTGGGTTAGGTTGGCCTAGTTGAGTAAGATCTGAGTGGTGTTGGAATTAAATTTGTCTACTATCTCTCTATTGTTGCTTCTGGGTGCTTTTTGTGAGCTCATATAGCTTAGGGGTTCTAGGTGGAGAATATGTTCTCCCTGGATATGGTTGGGTGGTGAGCCGGTTGGTTTATTAAGTTGGCAAGTGGAGCGCTACAGAGTATTTATGCAATGGTTACAATGGGCTAATTAGTTGATTTCAGGCTAGAGCTGCTGCAAAGAATTGATCAATAAGTTTCACGCAAAATTTGAGTTGTCTAACTTTGATATTTTATGTTATTTTATAGATTGGAAGGATTTATAATTACATCAAGATTGCTACCAGAAAATGTTAACATCTGGGTTAATTATTGAGTTTTGGACATAAGTTATTCTAGCTAACATTTTAGGGATTTGGAAAATTGTATGGCATTGTGGAATAAATCTTATGCAGGGTTACAAAAAATGGATTTGTTCTTGGAGCTGGAAATTAATATCTTTTATTTCTTCTATTTCTTCATGTCATTCTACAAATTTCTACATGGAAGTGAAAGTTAAAAGAGGGCTCGCGAGAGGGTTCAAGAAATCTGGCTACGGGTTTTAATTATATATAATATATAAATTATATTTAACATGCATATGTCCTATTGTGTTGATATTGAAATTTGTTGGAGGGTGATGTTGTTTTCTTAAGGTCAAAGAGGCTCTTGCATCACCATGGCTATAGCTTGTTGCACATAAGCGATTATTCATATGTCTCAATGGAAATTGTGGTTGTAGCTTACTTGCAAGGTGTTGTCTAAAAGTCTCAATGGTTGTAGCTTGCTTGCATATGTGATTTGATTATGTACCTCTTCACTGTAGATTTCTAATTTTGATTTCTACTCTTGCTTTCAAAATTCCAAGTATTTTAGGATGTCGTTAAATTATAAATTGTATTTGTACATTTCGAATTAAAGTAGGAGGCTGCAACAGATTGTGTGCATGCTTGTAGGAAACAATATGTTCATGATGACTTAGAACATATTTGGAAATGGTTTAAAAGAGTGTGTTTATGTACATATCTACATAATTATAATTACATGATCGATAAATTGATTTGGAGTTGTAAAAAAAAGAAATTATACCCATTTTGATCCTAGCTTCTTATGTATCGTTGGTAAGTAAGGTGGGACCTTAAATATGTTATCAGAGTAGGTTTTCAACACTAGGGCCTTTGGCTTACTATGTTTTCCTATAGAATTGATTGGTGAATAATAAGAACTTAGGTAACCTAGCAAAAATAAAGTCAATTTAAATTGTTGTGGTCTTGAGTCTTCTTCTTAGAGCTATAATGCCTAGTTGAGATTGGTACCAACCTACCTTTGACTTTTTCTTTTGTTTTTAATAGTTGGAGCTCTTTGAGGTATCAATCGTTTAATTCTAGGCATGAGACTAAAGAAGCAAATTCATTCTATTGGCTTCAAATTTGATTTTTCTTTATTATTCCTTGCATACTTTCCTTGAATTTTTTTATGAGATTTATAACAAACAATCTTTTCTCAAAGATGGTATTCTTCTAGCTCTGCCAAGGTTCAATCATTAATGGAATCAATGCACGAGAATTTGGTGAGATGATAATGTCATGAGGTATTGTTCTAAGCAGCATAGAAGTGGTAGGTGAAATGCATTTTGAAGATAAATTATCTCTAGTAGATACTTGTGAATGTATGTTTCTTTCCAAAGAAGATCAATCAAAATGCTTTTGGAAAAATCTATAATGGAATATATTCATTGTTTTGGTCAATTATATATCTTTCTTTTGGTATGAATTTGAATATTAAATTTGTTTGGATGTATAAGTATTTTTTTTTTTTCCGAGGGATGTGTTTTTGGCATGCTCATATTTTAGTATAAATTGGATGTATGCTTGTTTGTCATGCTGTTTTGAAGGTGGCCATATTAGAGCCCGGTCAGAGATATGCGATAAATTGTCTGTGTTTGTCTTGGGTCTATTTGTTGTGAATAATCCCATATGCATAAAAACACAGGGGTCAATTTAGAACTATGCCACTTTAGGATACAAATAACCATGGAGGCAGATCTAAACTCGTAGGATAAGAATCAAACGACCTGAACTGTAGGAAAATTGTGAGCCACGGGAAGGCTCTAGTGCCTTCACAAATATTGGAAAAACTGTAAAAACAAAGAATTTACATTTTGATTTGATTTCCTTCTCTAAAATATCAAAAGAAGTTTTGTGGTAGAATTAATTTTGTGACTAGTCGGTTAGCAAGAAAAACAGTTGTTTTAATGTGTTGATAGAAGCCAAATTTGTTTTGCAGAGTTATTTTCGGATTAGATTTGATGTATGAGTGTGTCATTAAATAAATAGGGGTGTAAGTAGGGCCAACATACATGTCAATTTATAACAATGGAACAAAGATAACCCTCATTCATATTTCTTTGATTATTATTTATGAGTGACCAGTTTATTATATTGATGGGTGGCTATTACAACCCAAAATTTCCTTCACTTAATCGTTGAGTTTAAATTATTTATTGTTGCTGTAAAAATGACATGTTAACAACTCGGTTTCCATTTAATTGGATTGTGGAATTGGGTCCATATCACTTTAATCAAGTGGCTTGGATTACTGGTTGGTTGCTCCAACCAAATAACTGTAGATTGATTGTCGATTTTATTACTAACTATGCCCAATAAAAAGGAAACTTGTCTATTAACCTCTATAGGTTTAAAAAAAGGGGGGGCATTTGCAAGTGTTTTGTTCAATTCATGGGTGGTGTCCAACATTAAACTTTCCTTCTTACATTACAACAATTTGCTGCAACCCTTGGCCTATTCTAACAAACAACAATCCAGATAAGAGTCGTTCGCTGTGTTTTGGGTGGTTACCCACAACCATATTTGTTTGGGATGTGAATTTGAGTCCGGTGGATGTGAATACAAGGATATAATTTTGATTGACCTTATGCATTTATTTCTTGAATGCGTAGATAATTGAATTGAATGTGTTATGAATGCATATATAGACTATCAAATGCATATTATTTGTCTCATCAAAACTACAGAGACATAGTAAAAACAACCAAGTGGATTGGATTAGAGTTGGTTTTAACTCGTAAGTTTACCTTCTTGAGATAATTTTAAGAATATTTTTGAATCATATCATAGCTTTTGGAGTTTACCAATCTCTTTTTGCAGAATTAGTTATATTCTGAAGTTGACCGGTTTCATTTGTTTTAGTTTTATCTTGAACTATTGTATTCAATCTTATAAATTCAAATCAATGGAGGAAAGTCAGGTATGCATATAAATAAATTTTGATGCAACACTTCTATACATATTGTCTATTGACATACCCAAGTTCTAATAAGAAGGACCACTGTTTGGAATGAAAGGCAACATGTATAAGACCGGTATACCTAAAGGAGCAAATAATGATTATTATTTTGGGCTAGTCAAAATACAAGCACCAAAAGATTACAAAATGGAGTTGACCAAGGGAACTAGTGGATTTGAGTTATTGTTTTATTTTGAGTTGAAACTCACAACTTGATGAATTAATTGATGCATCTTGTTGTTCATGGAAACATGATTTCTAGATTTTGAATTGCTAAAAACATTTTGCCTTTTTGTATTTTAAAATGTTTGCATTGATACTTCTAGATTTGTATATTTTCATATTTATTTTTCTTGTTTCCAATTGATTGGGGTTTTGATTGGAAATGATTGGTTTAATTTGTGTTTTGCACTCACTTTGAGTGAAGGGAAATAATGGATTGATGGCTGGCTGGGTGTCCCAAGCGCATTATAGAAATAGAGACCGCTCCCAAGCATTAGAAAATAAATCATAACTATGCAAAACTTTTTTTTTTCGAATTTGATTTTGGGCATAGAGCCAATGTTATCTTCTTGAAACATTCATTCAAATATTGACTCTTCTTGTGATTTGATTGTATTTATTGGGGTACAATGTAAATTTAGGCACGAGGTCAGTCAATTGGGCCACTATGTAGAGTTGTGTATCTTGAATTCAAGTTGGGCACGAAGCCAGTCATTTGGACTTCCATGCAAAAAAAGGGTGTTTTGTTGGTATTGAAGTTCGCATGATTGTGTTTGCTTTGCATTCACTTAGCTGAATTCTTGTATGCAAATCTTTTTGTTTAGGTTGTTGAATCCCATGTTTTGGAGGTGAAGAGAGAGTGTGTCCAAGGCAACCTCTCGTACAATATTTTCTTTAGCATGAAAAACATGATAATGGGAAGAACACCCGAATTGATTGCAACAATTAGAAACTCAACCTAGTATTAAGATTACCTTTGTTGTTTGAAGCAACTTGTAGGTAAATCATTGTCCAAATTTCATTGTTGGTTTGAGAATATGAAACAATTCTGTAATATTGTTGTTTGTGTGAAGTTTTATCATTTTGCTTGGGTTAGTTGTGCGAAAGAATGGAGAAGTGGAGAAAGCAATTACTTGCTATCCACTAGGACTTTCTTTATTTCTCAATTTATGATAACGATGAAACTATGGTAATGGATTCCTGTCAAATGTTCTTACCAAATTATTACCTTTTCACTTTTGTTTCAGGCAACTTTCATGTTGTATCTTTTTCTTTTATTCCTATTAATCTTGGATTGTTGTGTGATTAGTGTTGTAACTTGAGATGGTTCCTAGATGCTTAGAAACCATGCCAAGACATATTGAACCAAATTTATGCCACAAGCTGGTTCTTGGACCATAGGGGGATCCCTCATATGATTTAAACGAATGACTACTCACTGTCACTAAGAAACAATTCTAACATTAAGTACATGTGCCATATTTGAATGATAAACATGATAAATTAGACAGACATGGTTGAGAATAATGATGACACCAGGTTGGAATTAAAAAGTTTATAACTTCAAAGATCAGAGGCCTAATCCATTGGGCGATGGATTCTCATCCAACAGGGGAAAAAATAATAGAATGTAAGATGGAAGAAAGGGAGAAGAACGATGGATCTCAAACCAAACAACGAGTAAGTAAGTCACTGTGAAGCTGAGACGAAGAAAGGATGATTTGCTGAGAATTTGAAACAATGAATCCAACAAATCAAATTGAATGTAGGAAACGAAATATACCAGGGTTATAAATAATATTGTATGAAATAGAAATGAATACTTCACTTCTTTCTCACAAAAATTAGTAATAAAGACACAGGTTCCGTCAATACTTATAGTATATATGGAAATATATAATCTTTGATGATCCCTTTTAGGATTGCATTAATGGTAGTCATACAAAATTGATACACTTATAACACTAAATATAATCTTATTACAAATTATAAAATCAAAAGAAGGAACAATTATGAGAGTTGAGAAGCTTAACATTGAAAAAGAAAAAGAGGAACAAGGCTCTATTGAGAATGAGTAGTGAATCCGTAAATTAATTCTTTCTATATGAGAAGATTACAATAGTCTTACAAGCTTCCTTGCAAAGGACACAGTCCTTGCTGCCCCAAAAAATCCTAACCTGCCGCCTCGAAAAGTCTTCAATTGCTTCTTTTTATATCTTTGAATGTTGAATGACTCTCACTTTTAATCTATAACTTCTTTTCTAAAATAGGTTTAAGGTTGAGAGTCATTAGGAACTCTCGACACCTCAAGTCAATGTGTTGTCCCTTTTCTTGAAAAATAGTATTACTATTCCTATTATCCACTCTTTGTCAACACTTTTTCTTGTACCCACCAACTATTTCATTCCTCTAGAATCCTTTCAAGATTATTTTAATTATAATATTTCAATTCATTTGTTGCAAATAAAATTAAAAACTAATATAGAAAAGTTCTATTAGATTTATCCTTTTGTAAAACCAAACCCAATAAACATTCTTCAATGGTATTTTAGAAAGACAAATTCTAGCTCCCCTCCAATGGACCCATAATAGTTTCCTCCAATAATTCTAATTTCCTTGAACCTGCAAAGTGGCACTTGGGAACATCATTTCTACAAAAGTATTTTCTTGAAAACCATATAATGACTATCCAGTCCGTTGATATAATCCATTATGCGTGACTTGTCAGCTTCTAAAACTTGTGCTCGAATCCTGGACTTGTCTCCATTAAAAACTTGTTGTCGACTGAAAGATCAAATCCTGTTCAATAAAATATGGAAAACGTGAAAGATCCTCCTTGATGCCTAGATCAAATAAATGCATTTGTATATGCTATCTATGGATCACCAAAATCATCAATATACCACTTGTCTTTATACATGTGTCGCGGGGGGTCCCTCGTGGTTTTGAAAACCGTTGAGGAGGGGGCTATGCTTCATCTCATTGCTTTCCATGTCACACCCTTTAAAACCACTTTATATCACCATGGACCACCCCTTTCATTAAACTTCATACAATCAGGGGGGATTGAATTGCAGCCTTTGATCTCCTTTTGTTGTTGACCGTTAGATTTCCACTAAGAGCTATATCCCTCAGCTCTTGGATATATGATATGGACATCATACCTTTGACTTGATCAAGGTAAGAAATTATTTGATGGATTTTGAAATTTATATGGGCACTTAATAATTGGTTAGAGAAGGAATTGGTCCCATAATTAAAAAAAAAAATTAGCGTGAAATTTAACTCACAACAAAACCTTTGACTTTAACTCAAATAATGGTGGATTTTAAAGATAGACCAAGGGTTCGACATTTGGTTTGAATACAAAGGAAAATTTGGAGTTTTTAGGAAACAAATGAATATGCTGGGAATCTTGTCCTAATGAAAGGTTTAAACATAAAGAATGAGACTAATTGTAAAGACTCACCGGATAAAAGTCTTAGTGACAAGAAACTAGCGAAGTTTGCAAAAATGAAGCGAGAAGTTGAAATTGTTTTGGTGGGGTCATTTAATGTTACAATATTAGGCTTCAATTGGGGATGGTGTCTCCTTGCAAGGTATCAAAGAACAATAGACCATGTGCCTTCATTGTCTCTGCAATTTGAAAATGAACCCTGTTAATCTCTGAAACCTGTAAATGCTTGAATTTGTATCCACGTCCTCTGTTTCCTGTACCTGATCTGAAATTTTTTCCTCTGATCTGAAGCCCTGCTTATTCTCAGCTGAAACAAACCATCAACTAAACATAACTACTCTGCAAACTTGAAATAAAGCACTCTACTGCTGAACTAAAAACTGAAATAATGCTCAAACTACAATCTTATTTATATAGAAGCTTCCTATTCTAACTAGCTTGACTTATTTGGCTTAGGTAAAAGCATACTTCTAGTGCAACCAACAAATAAACCAATTTATTGAATGATCCATTCTTTCACCTTTTACAATCTAAATGTTCAATAGTATGGATAGCTGAAAATTAACCTGCAACTTAAATCCATACTCACAACAAAATAATGCTGAAAATTTCACAACACTTGATGTTTCCAAATAAGCTGCTAGAGGATCTTCCTATTGATAAAAGATAACCTCTTGATCATAGACAAATCTGTCCTCCTAGCTCAAAAGGATGATCTTGTATTCTACTTGATCTACTTCCTTGATAAGGTATGGTTGTTTCATTTCTGTCTCAATTGAAATAAATAAAGAAGATGGTAATATGATCTCACCTTCTGATTCTTGTTTAAGTTTGTCAAACTTTATGTTTTCAGGAATAAGATGCAACTTTGTCTCTATCTGAAATTCCTCCTCAAACTCCTCATATTCATCATACACAGGTTCGATGTCAAATAGTTCTGCACATGATAATCTAGAAATCTGTTCTTTTGTACAATATGAATGGAATTGTTCATCTAAAACCTACCCTTTAATATTAATTTTTTCAATATAATTTGGGACAAAAAACTATGCATATTACTTTGAAACTGAAATGCTTTGATAAAAAACTAACATCCAAATCTTCATATTCATAAAAAATTGGAGAGCTATTAAAATAATTAATATCATTTAACTGTATAGCCGATCCATCAATAAAAAGCTTACTCTTAACTTCATGAAAACCTCTTTCTACCAATTTGTCTTTCTCATCAAAAGATAATTGCATGTGTTCTTCAATAAGAGGTTGATCTTCACAAGGACTATCAACAACAAACTCTTTATCATGTTGACAACTCAAAAAACTATTAGAATCATCTTGGAAGCTATCAAATGCATCTTGAGTCTTGCTATCTTGGTATATTTCTTCATCAGTAAATCCTTTATGAATTTCTTGAGGCATTTGTTCTTTTGATTCTCCATTGCAACAATGTTCATAGAGAAGCTTAGTTGGATAAAATATTTTGCAATGAGAATGAAACAATATATGTAAATCCTTCAGAGAAGCAATACAAGCAGCATGTAAAGATTTATACTATTGTTGGGCATCACCATCCAAAGAGATCAAAAATATTTTCATGAGAACATCTTCATGATGAATACCTAGTTGGTACATGCACTCATGAAGATATATCAAGTGCTCCGCGGGGCAATCATCATCATCTTCTTTGAATCTTGGAATACATTGTTCCCAATCTTCCATGTTAGACATATCATTAGGAAAACCAACTACATCTGAAAAATAAAAAGGAGAATACCTTGCAGTTATCTTAGTAGCAATTGATATTGACATTTGAACACAGTGGAGTCACCAAGTGAATAACCAAACAACATGTGTCTGATCCTTGTTCACCTTCAAGAATTAGTTCTAATCATCATAAAACCTTGGGGAAAATATCTCAAATGTTCATTCCCCTACAATGACGCCAAAAAAATGTTGTTACTTGAGATGGTTCCTGGCTACTTAGAAACCATGCCAAGACATCTTGAACCAGGTTTAGGCCACAAGATGGCTCTTGGACCAGGGGGGATCCCTCATATCATTTAAACGACTGACTGCTCACTGTCACTAAGCAACAGTTCTAACATTAAGTACATGTTCCATATTTGAATGATAAACAAGATAAATTAGGTAGATATGGTTGAGAATAATGATGATAATAGACTGGAATAAAAAATGATACAACTTCAAAGATTAGAGGCCTAATCCATTGGGCAATGGAGTCTCATCCAACAAGGCACAAAAGATGAGAATGAAAGATGGAAGAAAGGGAGAAGAACAATAAATCTTAGACCAAACAATGAGTAAGGAAGTCCCGATGAAACTGAGATGAAGAAAGGATGATTTGTTGAGCATTTCAAACAATGAATCCAACAAACGAAATTGAATGTAGGAAACAAAATATATCGGGGTTATAAATAGTATTGTATGAAATAGAAATGGATACTTCACGTCTTTCTCACAAGACTTAATAATAAAGCTATATATATATATATATATATATATATATATATATGGAAATATGTAATCTTTGATGATCTAGAATTGGATCCAGGAGCCAGATGGGGCTCAGAAAGGCCTAAAAATCAAAGTGCCCAGAATCTCTTCAAAACAGATGTGTGCGTAGGCCTCGACGTTACAAACCGAATGCAACTCGAACGGGCTCAAACGAACATTTTATGACCAATATAACACGATCTGTTCATTTTTGCCAAACAAGCAAAAAAATGATGATTGTACATTCTGTACAGTCCGTACAATGCCACGTGGCAGCTGACTGTACATGCCATACAAATGACGTGGCATGGTACGTGGTGCTGACGTAGATAGAGGCTGACTGGGAAGTTGATGTGACAGGTGGACCAGTTATTGTGTGACACGTTTCACCACTGCAAGGGTGACACATGGCACATTCATACGACTGACGTGGAAGGGCCATACAACCGTATGACACGTGGCAGGTACAGTGGCGTGTAATTGGGTTGACACCTCGACAGATAGTGGACCAATGGTTGATTGACACGTGACATGATTGGGCATATGGTACGGTGCAACATGGCCCGGACATGGGCTGCCACGTGGCACCCCTTGATTGGTCGTAGTGAATTGGCAAAATGTTATGGAGTTAACAGGTATCGACCCCGTGACCTCTCGTATAAGATAGTGACTTGGCAGGGTTGGGCTAGCCAACCTGCCCATGGTGGCCCTTGTAATGTATAGTCCAAAAGAAATATTTAAAGTTTTTTGCAATGTAGTGCAGACAGAGAAAGGGCTAGGGCCTAGCCCCCAACCCCCAACGTAAAATTTACCATGTGTCTCTACCGGATGACCTCCGTTTATGTGTTATGTAATGCGGTTAATGCCATGTTTCAACCCTGGTCACGTTACCATATGCCACATGTCCACAAACTTTGAATTGGCGGGCGACCACTCCAACTAGTCCCAGATCTCGGTCCTGTGATACACCATATGCTTGTCGTGTTAGCTGTTAGCGCTTAAAGGGGTTAGCGCCCAGTTGGTTGGGCTAGACCACCAACCAGGGCGCTAGACCATGGGCCAAAATATCGGGGCTACAATAGAACTGTTAGAGCGCGTGGATGGATGGGACATGACCACATGAGCCATCTAATGTAACCAAGGGTCGAGGCTTAAGGCTAGACTAGTGCGCTCGCAGGGCCAGGACCACATGTAGGCACCCAGATGACCATGGGTTCGTGAAGAAGGGGGTTGCGCCCTGATAAATCCCAAAAATGGGTTTTGGACTATATAAATTGATTTTTTATTGATTCTTTCAGCAATTTTGATGGATTTTATCCATTTTTGAGGGATCTTGGGCCCTTTTTGAGGCCAGATCTTGGGGAGAAGTTGGGAGATGGTTACCAACTTCAGGCCTATATAAACTAGAGGCTCTTAAGGCAAATGGAGGAGGTTCAGATCAGGTTTATGCTCCATAAATCTTGAGCCAAAGCCATTGTCATGCAGGGAAGCTATTGAGGAGCGCACCTTTGCAGGCCATTTCTGGGAGCTTCGTTCATCCGATTTGGGTGTCGTCAATTTTGATGGGTTCTTGAGATTTGGTAGAACATGACCATATCCTTTTTGTAATCCATTGGCACTTTCATGATGTACTTGAAAAGATTTGAAGATAAATAAGAAAGCCCAATGAGACAAAGGCCCAGAGACGTAGGTGAGATTGTTGAACTTCGTTATCACATTGGTATTTATGGTTTGTTGTTCTTCATGCTTGTTCATATCTATACATGTTTATATTGCTGCTATATTTCCTCTTTGTTCCTTCCTCTTTCATTAGTTTCCTAAATGGTAATTGAACTCATGCAAGATAACTCAACCATTGTCGTTTAAAAGATCTTTTCGGATCAAGTGGTATCAGAGCTAGTTGACGGTTGGAATTTGAGTTTGCATGCTTACTAGGCAAAAACACATCTCAGTTGAGAAAATGACATCTAAAGAGGGACTTTCTGAAGATGAGAAGGATATGCGAAAAACTCTCTTTGCCATGTCTGAGATGGTGAAAGTGTTGTATGAAGACTACTTGAAACGAAAGAGACTGGTTCAAGAGACAACTTCAAAGAACAACAAAAGCAAAGAAGAATTGAGGGAATTGCCTTCTATACCGAATTCATAAATCAATTCTGAGGTATGCAGTGGAAGTCAGTCATCAATTTCTCCTTGGTCCCATCAAGATGGTTTTGGTGCATTTGAAAAACATACAAGAGGTATAAGTTTGATATTGCTAACCAAGATGGGTTATGAAGGAAAGGGCCTTGGAAATAAGGGCCAAGGTATTGTTAATCCCATTGAGGTTGTGGAAAGACCTCGTTATTTAGGATTAGGATATAGCGAAGAGGATATTGGAACATTCTCCAAAACATCGGAAGCAAGTAATGCTTCGAATGGCCAACTTAAGTCATTGCAGGAACACCTCACGAAAGGTGATGGCGTATCACTCCTTGATTGTGATAGTGAATGTAAGTCATCTCCAAAACAAAGTGAAGATCAACAAGAAAGGTATAATGGTCATGGTTTTTCGAATTCTCTTTTTGATTATAAAAAAAAAAATCATGTAATCCAAAACTTGTGGAATATGTATCCATGTACTTTTTGTCATTCACCCAAGCATTGTGTTGCGAAGTGTTGGAAGAGACAATCTTTGTACAAGAAGTTTATGTCAACCAGGAAGGAGACATGAAATAAAGACTCAACTCCACAATGGAAGAAAGAGAAGGGTAAACAAGTCTAGATGCCAAAAAATCACTGCACTTATTGCAACATGGGTGGACATCAAAAGGCTAAATGTTGGAAGCTTAATCTGGAGCTTCGTCCAAGGAAGGACAAAAGGATTGTGCGTGTACTCACAAAGAAAGAGACATTACCAGTGAAACAAGAGGAACACCATGAAGGAAAGAAACCAGGAACTTGGTTTTGCCAGAAGTGGATGTCACATCTTCATTGTATTTTGCTTCCATTAATGTAATCATAGATGTTGAAATGATGACATGTTATAACATCATTTTTATACAACATAGTGTTTTGTTTTCGTCCTTATGAGTATGTAATCAATACGGTTAATTTTGTAACCTTTTGGAGGACCAAAAGGCCTTTAGTGGGGAGGTGTGATCCAGAATTGGATCCAAGAGCCAGATGGGGCTCAGAAAGGCCTACAAATCAAATTGCTCAGAATCTCTTCAAAATGGATGTGTGCGTAGGCCTCGACGTTATGAACTCAACGCAACTCGAACGAACATTGTATGACCAAGATAACGTGATATGTTCATTTTTCCAAACAGACAAAAAAATGATGACTGTATAGTTTGTATAGTGCCAAGTGGCAACTGACTGTACAGGTTGTACAACCATACATTTGATGTGGCAGGGTACGTAGCGCTGATGTAGATAGAGGCTGATTGGGCAGTTGATGTGACAGGTGGACCAGTTATTGTGTGACACATGTCACCACTGCAAGGGTGACACGTGGCATGTTCATACCACTGACGTGTCAGGGCTGTACAGTGGTACGACACGTGCAAGGTACAATGGTGTGTAATTGGGCTGACACCTCAAAAAAAAATGGACCAATGGTTGATTGACATGTGGCATGATTGGGCGTATGGTACGGTGCCACGTGGCCCAGACATGGGCTGCCACGTGGCACCCCTCGATTGGTCATAGTGAATTGGAAAAATGTTATGGAGTCAATAGGTATTGACCCCGTGACCTCTCGTACGGGCTAGTGACTTGGGAAGGCTGGGCTAGCCAGACCAACCATGGTGGTCCTTGTAATGTATAGTCCAAAAGAAATATTTAAAGTGTTTGTTAATGTAGTGCAGAAGGAGAAAGGGCTGGGGCCTAGCCCCCAACCCCCGACGTAAAATTTACCATGTGTCTATACCTAATGACCACCATTTATGTGTTATGGCGCACAGTTAATGCCATGTTTCATCCCTGTTCGCGTTACCATATGCCACATGTCCACCACAAACTTTGAATTGGCGGGTGACCACTCCAACCAACCCTAGATCTTGGTCTCGTGATGCACCATATGCCTGTCATGTTAGCTATTAGCACTTAAAGGGGTTAGCGCCCGGTCGGTCGGGCTAGCCTGCCGTCCAAGGCGCTAGACCGTGGGCCAAAAGATCGGGGCTACAATTGAACTGTTAGAGTGTGTGGATGGATGGGACATGGCCACATGGGCCATGCAATGTAACCAAGGGTTGGGGCTTAAGGCTAGACCAGTGCGCCCACAGGGCCAAGGCCACATGGAGGCGCCCAAATGACCATGGGCTTGTGAAGAAGGGGGTTGTGCCTCGATTAAAAGCCCAAAACTAGGTTTTAAACTATATAAATTGATTTTTTATTTATTCTTTCAACAATTTTTATGGATTTTAGCCATTTTTGAGGGATCTTGGGCCCTTTTTGAGGCCAGATCTTGGAGAGAAGTTGGGAGATGGTTACCAATTTCAGACCTATATAAACCAGAGGCTCTTGAGGCCAATGGAGGAGGTTCAAAGTAGGTTTATTCTGCAGAAATATTGAGCCAAAGCCATTGTCATGCAGGGAAGCTATTGAGGAACACACCTTTGCAGGCCATTTCTGGGAGCTTCGTTCATCCGATTTGGGTGCCGTCAGTTTTGATGGGTTCTTGAGATCTGGTAAAACACGACCAACTCATTGTTGTAATCCATTGTCACTTTCATGATGTACTTGAAAATATTTTAAGAGAAATAAGAAATCCCACTGAGACAAAGGCCCGAAGACGTAGGCGAGATTGCCAAACTCCATTATCACATTGGTGTTTATGGTTTGTTGTTCTTCATGCTTGTTCAGATCTGTACATGTTTATATGGCTGCTATATTTCCTCATCATTCCTTCCTCTTTCATTGGTTTCCTAAATGGTAATTTAACTCATGCAAGATAACTCAACCATTGTCGTTTAAAAGATATTTTCAGATCATTTGATGATCCCTTTTATGATTGCATTAGTGGTATTCATACCAAATTGATACACTTATAACAACATATATAATCTCACTGCAAATTATAAACTCAAAAGAAGGAATAATTGTGACAGTTGACAAGCTTAACATTGAAAAAGAAAAAGAAGAACATGGATTTGCTGAGAATGAGCAGTGAATCCATAGATTAATTCTTCTATATGAGAAGATTACAATAGCCTTACTTGATTCCTTGCAAAGGAAACAATCCTTGTTCCCCCAAAAACTCCTAACCTGCCCCCTCTAGAAGTCGTCAACTACTTCTTTTTATATCTTTGAATGTTGAATGGCTCTCCCTTTTAATTTGTAACTGCTTTTCTAAAATAGGTTTAAGGTTGAGAGTCATTAGGAACTTGTTGACGGGCATAAGTGACACATCGTCAACTGGATGGTCAAATCCAGATCGGGGTTGTCTAAATAACCCAAGCCGTTTGGAATGAAATGACCCGGCGATTTTAATGGCTTTGTTGGTCAACTAAAGTCCTAAAAATAATAAAAGAAATGAAACTAATCTAAAATCTACCATTCTAACAAATGATATATTAATTGCTAATGTTTATTAAAAAGAAACATGAATATACAAATGATTATAAACAATCTATATACAGTTTACAAGGTTTACTTGAAATCTTGCGAAAATGAATGTTTATAATAATGTTTCAAAATAAGATAAAGTAAGAACATAAATCTTTAACACAACTCTCAACACCTCAAGTCAATGTGCTATCCCATTTTCCTGAAAAATAGTATTACTGTTGCTATTATCCACTCTTTGTCAACACTTGTTCTTGTACCCACCGGTTGTTTCATTTCTCTAGAATCCTTTGAAGATTATTTTAATTATATTATTTCAATTCATTTGTTGCCAATAAAATTACAAACTAATATAGAAAATATTTACTATATTTATCCTTATGTAAAACCAAACCCAATAAACATTCTTCAATGGTATTTTAGAAAGAAAAATTCCAGCTAGCCTCCAATGGACCCATAATAGTTTCCTCCAATAATTCTGATGTCCTCGAAGCTGCAAAGTGGCACTTGGGATCATCATTTATGTAAAAGTATTTTCTTGAAAATAATTTAATGACTATCCAGTTTGTTGATACAATCCATTACGCATGACTTGTCAGCCTTTATAGATGTATAAATGAGAAGGCTTTGTAGATTGGATTTTCCACTAAATGAAAAATTCTGTTTCACAATCTTCTTCAAAATCTCAATGATCTCATGTGGGTGATCAAAATTTCTTTGAAAACTACCGAGGAGGGGGCCGTGCTCCATCTCATTGCTTGCCATGTTGTGCCCTTTAAAACCACTTTATATCACCGCGAACACCCCCCCTCATTACACTTCATATAGTCAGGGGGCTCGCGTTTGAATTGTAGCCTTTGATCTCAGTTTGTTGTTAACCGTCATATTTCCACTAATAACTATATCCCTTATCTATTGGATATATGATATGGACATCAGACCTTTGACTTGATGAAGGTAAGAAATTATTAGATGGATTTTGATACTTATATGGGTGCTTAATAATTGGGTAGAGTAGGCATTAGGCCCATAGTTTTTTTTTTAAATTTTTGGCGTGAAATTTAACTCACAACAAAACCTTTGACTTCAACTCAAATAATGGTGTATTTTAAAGATATATCGAGGGTTCTGTTAGTCTCCAATTTTGACCATATTTTTGCATATATCATGTCAGATATACCCCCATTTTCATATCTTTTATTATTTCCTTCTGGCCTTACCATGACACATTTGACATCCTTTTTCCCTAAATGGAACTATTCAAGGTATTCCTACGATTCAAGTTATTTTCAATGTATTTTGATATTTTAAACTAATATTGATACTAACGTGACATGAGTAGGTACTTGTTCCCTTGAAACAGACTTATACGTACCAAGTACCGGCTCGCACTTAGTGGAAGTGTCAAAGACTTGCACGACATGGCCATAGTGGATTTACAGTCCAATTCATATGATTGATTAAGTCATAACTCAATGTGATGACTCATAGCGAAATTGTAGAACTGTTTATTATGATGCTTTATGATCCATGCTTCTTGACACTGCGTGTCATGAAGCTGTGAAATTAGTTTTAACTGACTATGAGTCATTTTCGGATCTGAGATTCGCTTAGATTAATGCACCTATGTTCAAGACTATTTTGGAGAGGATCTATATAAACTCAGATCGCTCTCAAGAAACATTGGTTATGATATACTATGTTATGCGATTTCTGATAATACGATTTTCTATGCGTTATGTTATTCTCTGTTAAATGATTTGAGTTTGTTTATGAATTATGGAGCGTGAGGTATGAAACAATTATGCATGGAATAATTTGAGTAGCTCTGGTTTTGTTTTAGGGCGATTGCACCTCTTGGATGGGCCCACCAACAGGTTCAATTCGCCGTCTCTTTTCCACAGTATAGTTAGTTTATTTCTAGCTCTAGAATCTGCATGCGAGTTAGTTTTTCATTTGAAGTTACTCTGCTAAATTCTAGCTTAGTTATTTTTTGTTAGTTCATTCCCAGTTTGATATTATCTTGTATATTGTTGAATGTTGGAATGAGTTACTTACCATTGTAGAATTTGAAGAATGAACCAAGTGCTTAGTCTAGACTTGCTCTATTTTTTCAGTTTCTAGTTTGATTACAATTTAAAGATAGTTTGAGTTTGGACTTACTTTGTTTTGTTAGGATAACTAGCTTATGGTCTGATTAAAGGAAGCTTCCAGTACTTATAAGGTAAAATAGGACATTTATTAGTTTCACCTTTGTTAGATTTAGAACTGCTTGATACTTACATTAAAAGGTTTTTAAAATGATCTCTCTTTTATGGTTCAGATAGATATGTTGATGATTAGATGTTTAAGATATGGTAGATAGTCTTGGGTGATTTCTTTAGATTAGGAATATAAATACCTTTGCTTAATTCAGAACTGTTTCCATTTGATTAATTAGACAAGACATGATTAGTTTTAAGATAATCATTAGGATTCGGTTTCTAAGAGTAAGTTTGTGTTTTCTTCTCAGAATAACCTTTAGGTAGGAATTAGAATCTTACCATCACATATAGTGTAGCAACTCTAAGTTCACTTACCCTGGTTTGACAATTTAGTGTTTTCAGGTAATTAAAATCTTTAATACAACAACCTGACAGGTTCGACATTTGGTTTGAATACGAAAGAAAATTTGGAGTTTTTAGGAAACAAACGAACAAGCTAGGAATCTTGTCTAAATGAAAGGTTTAAACACGAAGAATGAGACTAATTGTAAAGACTCAATAGATAAAAATTTTGGTGACGAGAAACTGGCAAAGTTTGCACAAAATGAAGCGAGAATTTGATTTTTTTTTGTCAAGGTAATTTAATGTTGCAACAATTAGAATATTATTGAAACAACAGTTAGTATGGCTTACTTGTTACCATTTCTTTATATGAACCTTTAACACGAGCATAAAATTGAATGCTTGAATAAGGTGTTAGGATTTGGTGATAGAACATAAAATACATTTAATATAACAGAGTTTGGAATCTTGTCACGACAATAAGTATATTAAATAGTTGAAGAGAGTCTATATTAATTGGGAATAAGCACTATCATAGTGCATTTGATACCTTGTCTTATGGATAATGATTATGAGTTAAGCGTTCTCATAATGTGTACATTGACGTTGTGAGCTTAGTGGATCACATTGATAAAGATAATGAAATCATGACATAATTTATGACTCATGATGTAACATAGTTGATGGCAATGGTTTTTTTTGACAAACTAATAGTTGATTATGTGTTGTGCTAGCATATGTATTTGCTTTTTTGGATTTGAGATTTCTTGTAAAAATAAATCTCTTTTATAACTTAGGTAACATATAAAGGGGACTCGGAAGGTAGATCCAGTTTGTATATTGAACCAGTTTGTATATTGGACCGTCACACCTGATATCTCAAGCGTCACAAGGTCTAACGAGACTTGTATAATCCTAGTTCCGCTTTATGGGAAAATGCATATATTATGCATTTGGAATTTCCTTTTTGTCTAATTAAACTTCGGGCCAAGTTTAATCCTAAGAGGGGGAGTATATAATGTCCCATTTGGCTAGTATAGTTTTATAACACCAAATGAGGGTGATGGTTGATGGATTATGTATGTTAGACATATGCTGGTGACTTGGTTGGGTCACTTTACTTATGAACACTGATATATCATATACATGATCGCATCTATGCTTGTGTATGTTTATATATTTGGTATGATCCTGATCATTGCTTTGTGGAACATATAGTTGATTATGATCCTGATCATTGTTGTGTGGAACATATAGTTGAATATGATCCTGATCATTGCTATGTGGAGCTGATAGTTGGTTATGGTCCTGATCATTATTGTGTGGAACAAATTGTTGATTATGATCTTAATCATTGCTGCATGGAACAAATAGTTGATTATGATCCAACTGATGAAACATGATTTTTATGACTATGATGATTAACCTTGTAATGGATAAGATGTGGCAGGGGACTTGGTTACTTGCTGACATGGATGCTCGAATATTCCTAGATCAGAAATGGTTGTGGAAGTCAAATGATTGTGGAAGTCAAATGGCTATGGAAGTCAAATGACTATGGAAGTCATATAGACAGTTGGGTAAAATGTGATTAAGTTAATTCATTATAGATTGAAATTTATGATCTTAATATATGAAATTATGATGTGTGTAGGCATGGGGAAACAAGACCTTGCCAACAATATCATCGAATGGGTATGAGCTCACAATCAATACCTTGTGGGAAACGCAGAGTTTAAGGCAGAATAGATGAGAAACCATGGAGTTTATGGAACTGAGTCCTAAATCCATAGAAGATCAAGGTACGAAGTCTTAGATCTATGATAAAAAAGGATTAGGGCGAGGAGTCATAAATCTTTGGAAGATCTAGGCGCAAAGTCTTGGATCTATCAAATAGATTAGGGTGCGGAGTCCTGAATCTACTAGGGCACGAAGTCCTAGGTAAAAGGCAAGGACGTGGAGTCCAAATAAGTCTGGAGAGGCATGCCATAGGGGTGCACAATCCCTATTCTCCAGTAGAACATCGCCCACTTTTGAGGGGCTCTTAACTTCAATATTTACTTAATAAAAAAGGTGAACTAATTAATTAAAAAAATAATAATAAGAAAAAATTTAAAAGTGACACATGGGGGTGATGATGAATAAGTCAATTAATTATTTAATAAAATCAGAAAAATGCGGGGATGCAACCTCAGAGGGGGTAGTGAATAAGACATAATATTCTAATTTTAAAAAAAGGATTAAATATCTAATTTTGCATGAGAGGGAAATAGAATGACCCTCATGGTATGGGGGAAATAAAGAGAAATTTACCAAGATGTTGCCAAAATAATTATGGAAACTCTAAAGTTGATGTTTGAGTTAGCTTGGCCTGGTTGAGTAAGATCTGAGTGGTGTTAGAATTTAATTTGTCTACTATCTTTCTATTGTTTCTTATGGGTGTTGTTTGTGAGCTCATGCAACTTGAGGGTTCTAGGTGGAGAAGAAGTTCTCCCTGGATATGGTTGGGTGGTGAGCCAGTTGGTCTATTAATTTGGCAAGTGGAGAATTGCAAAGTATTTATGTAGTAGTTATCATGAGCTAATCAATTGATTTCAGGCTGGAGCTGCTATAGAGAATTGATCAGTAAGTTTCAAGTAAAATTTGAGTTGTTTAACTTTGATATTTTATGTTATTTTATAAATTGGAAGGATTTCTAATTACAACAAGATTACTAGCTGAAAGTGTTAACATTTGGGTTAATTATTGATCTCTGGACAAAATTTATTCTAGCTAAGATTTCAGGGATTTGAACAGTTGTATGACATTGTGGAAAAAATCTCATGCATGGTTAAGTACAATGGATATGTTGTTGGAGATGGAAATTAATCTCTTCTATTTCTTTTGTTTCTTCCCCTCATTGTACAAATTTCTTCATGGAGGTGAAAGTTAAAATAGGGCCTGGAAGAGGATTCAAGAAATTTGACTATGTGTTTTAATTATATTGAATATAGAAATTATATTTAACATGTGTATGTCTTATTGTGTTGATATTGAAGTTTGTTGGTGGCTATAGATGTTACTGTGTGTGCTATATAATATATTAGTTATGCAAACATATTTTATGGTGTTAATTTAGCTGGACTTAAATAAAACTAGTTTTGGGATGTTTCTGTTTTGTTTCAGCGAAAAGACAGGGGGTTATCCGTGCCAAAAGAACCTGCCACCCCCATTTTGAGTTCAAAAATCTTGTTTTTAGAAGCTAAATTGTAAATATGGGTGATTTACATAATTTGTTTATGCCTTGTGAAGTTTGTATAATTGTTGGTTAAGGAAGGATGTTAGTTATTCATTGTTACCTCTATTCTATCTTTCCTTTTTCTATTCTTCATCCGTAAAATTTTCCCCTTCAAATTTTCTTTTTCTCTGTTTTCTTGATGCCAGAAGTTCAACATGGGTGTTGCAACAACATGTGTTACAACGTTGGTGTTGCAACAACAAAATTTACAGCACAAGTGTTGCAACAACATAATTTACAACATGGGTGTTGCAGCAGTGGTGTTGCAACGTTGGTGTTACAACAACAAGATTTATAGCATGGGTGTTGCAATAACATGTGTCACAACAATGGTGTTGTAGTAGTGGTATTGCAACAATGGTGTTGTAGTAAAAAGAGTCACAATGCTTGTGTTACAACAAAGGAAGTGGTGGCATGTATTTCACCCTTCAATTTTCTTGCTTGAAAATGAAATGTTTTTGAGTGATGTGGTTTGCTTAGAGCCAAAGATGCTCATGCATCACCATGGCTGTAGCTTGTTGAACATAAGCGATTATTCATATGTCTCAATGGAAATTATGGCTATATCTTACTTCCAAGGTGTTGTCTAAAAGTCTCAATGGTTTTAGCTTGCTTTCATATGTGATTTGATTATGGACTTCTAGGCTATAGATTTCTAAGTTTGATTTCTACTATTGCTTTCAAAATTCCAAGCATTTTAGGATGTAATTAAATTACAATTGTATATGTACATTTTGAATTAAAGTAGGAGGCTGCAACTGATTATGTGCATGCTTGTAGGAAACAATATGTTCACGATGACTTAGAATAGATTTGGAAATGGTTTAAAAGAGTGTGTTTATGTACATAGCTACATAATTTTAAACATGATTATAATTACATGATAAATAGACTGATTTGGAGTTGTTTAAAAAAAATATAAATTATAACTATTATGAGCCTAGCTTCTTATGTATTGTTGGTAAGTAAGGTGGGACCTTACACTAGGGTCACACTGAACATATATTGGAATGCAAATTGGCTTCATTGGCTACCAAGATGGCCCATCTCTAAGACAGAGAGGGATATGTGAATGGACGTTGATTCTAGAATTTAGATATGGAGATTGCTAAGAGATGAGAGTTAGTGACCATACTCATGCAATGCAGGAACAAGTGAGCCATAACTAGAGCCAAAGCCATAGAAAAGGACCAAATCCAGTAGCTAGAGCCATGAGCCAAATTTAGAGTTGTAGCCAAGAGATAAAGTCAGAGCCACGTTCCAAAGAAGCAGATAAAAGGAACATTAATCTAGAATGGTTTCCTTCAAGATTTTGGAGACCAAAAAGTCTCAATAGGGAGGCGTGTTTCAAAATGGCTTTGAACCAATGAATGGGTGTAAGACCCAGTACCTGCAAGAGAAAATTTGGCAATTTATGAAGGTTAGAAAACATTCTATAAAAATGTAAATATAAAACTCAAACAAGACAAAATGAGAGTGAGAAAGAAAAAACAAGAGAATTAAAAAAAAAAGAAAAGAAAAAAAAAGGAGAGAAGGTTGAGGAATGGGAAATGAAGGGTCATGGTTGTTGGCCTTCCTTTCACCCCCCAACTCTCCCTATTTATTTCTTCATTGTCACTTTTTAAGGGTGTTTTGTCCAAGGAGGAAGAGGCATATAAAGCCATGGGAGCATTGTACCAAATATTATCGAGATGAAAAGACTGAACCCCATTTGAAGCTGTTTTTCCCATTTGGGTTTTCATGGTAAATAATGTGTCCATTATGTTTTGAATTTCTTTGAGATTTTTATGTGAATGTACTATGTCTATTCATGTTTTAGTTATGGTTTTAATGGCTTCTAGTGAACAATGAGATAGTAAATTAGTGGGATATGTGAATAAAATTGTGGATTTAGTTCAATGATTGTTTTATTTGTTTAATAAAGAGTATAAAAAATCTATTTCCACCAATTTTGAATGCATTTCGAGGCTTAGAGATCGACGATTTTCATCTTAAATCTATTGCACCTCTGTAGGAGTTTCTATCTTGGTTTAATTTTCGTCGTTGGGTGAATTTCTCTACACTACAAGATCAAAATTCCCCCACACTTTGCAATCTCACTCACCTAGTCTATTTGTAACTTGGTTGAATTTCTCATGTACCTAGCCGTGGTATGCTTGCTGACTGACATTTTGTGCTCATTGGCTATTTATTGGACAAGACGTGAAACGAAAAAAACCATTAGACTGTCTTTGATTAACAACAATGATTCAGATTATATTGAGAACATAATGAGATACAAACAAAAATATAGCAGAGAACACATAAATATAGAGAAACCCAACTTCTATTAATGAATAACAAAATACTATAGAACACAAACTTGCTATAATGGTGGTAGCTTATCTCTGAAGAAAAAGAGATGTCAACTATGCTCATTCACAATAAGTATTACATCACACTCCATTGCATGCTCAAAGGACCTCCTTCACCTTGATTATATACAAGAGAGTGAGAGGAGAATAATTCCCATGAGGCATGTGGGATAAATTGGTCTAAGTTTACAAAATGCGATAGGCATGCAAAACACTAGGACTTCCCAGAAGGTCACCCATCCTAGTACTACTCTATTCCAAGCACGTTAAATTGCGTATTCTTATGGGATTTAGTGCATTAACGCTGTAGGCATGTACATAAGACCATCATGAAATCATTACATGATGGCTATAATTAACAAATGGAGATGGAATTACATTACATTCCCGATCAAAAGGGTGGATATCATGGTTTATTAAAAGCACAGGCTTGAAAACGTTGATTCAGTGGAAGAGGTGGATGGCCACCAAGATCCACATGGATCAAACAAGGCTCTTTCTCTTAACTATTAAATATATTCATTTGAATTACACTCACATCCAAGGCTAAATACATAATAAAAGATGATATTTCAATAGGCAAAAGCTACTATGATTGAGTTTCCTTACTCTTAGATTAATTTGTTTGAGTAAAGGATCAAAGAAATTTCATTAAGAGAGTTACAACAACCCTTCTTATTAATTTTCCTTCATGCTTATTGTTCCGAAGATATTGTTTCTCATGAAATAGGGTGATTTCGAGTACGAGGAAGGAAAAATGAAGGAATTATACTAGTATGCAACCCATCGTTCCAACGACCAAAGTGAGTTTTTTGTCTTAAAGGATTTGTGATTCCAAGATGAGAAAAAATACTCTCCTCACCAAGCCATCCTCATTTCATATGCCATGTAACTCCTTTTTCCACATGTTCTTATGGAGGTTTTTGTTTGGTCCATCTTGCATGGGAGTGTTAGACTCAAGAACACAGTAAGGATGGTGGTTTACTCTTACAATGTTCGAGGTTTTCCATAGTTTCCTCTTTCAAGGTCTACCCAATTCTCTTCTAGGGTTTCCATGGCTATGTTTTTCATAGGGTTAGAAAAATATGCCATTTTGCTATTCCAAACATTGGTGTTAGTAGACAAGGTGATAAAGGTCGATACCGTTACAAAATAATTAAGTTATTCTAAGGATACCAAATTCCTTTAATGCACAAAGAAAAGGAAATTTTTTGTTAGATCCTTCCAAGATAAGAAGTAACAACATTCTATTTGAAGTAGATGCACAAGTGTTGGAGAATGCATGGTGTATGCTGGCTGAAAGGTGTATCAGTGAGTTGCTGAAGAGCTACATTATATTTCTTGATGTAGCACTCACACATTTGAGAACTAGAACACATCGATTCTTCTATTACTTTACTTGTAGTGAAGAGACTCGGTTGGCATATCATATAATAGTCTACATAGAGTTCTTAGGGGGAGAGTCTTTGCAGAGCCTTGATTTTATTGGTCTGATTGTTATTTCCATTCCTAGTTTGTGGTGTACAAGTTACACTATACCAAAGTGGATCATTGGCCACTTCTTGAGAACAAATACCCTTCAACCATGTGAAGAAAAACCAACAATGGAGTAGGACAAGAGATCCTTGTACATATTATAAAGGACAAAGGCCTAGTATCCATTCTAGAGGTCTAACACTATGTACAAGAATGAGAACAAAGATAAGACAAAGGCATGTTATTTTAAAATTCTGCAAGGATCTGTGTTGGTAAAGTGAGTGGGATACAAGTCCCTTGTTTACAGATCAAGAGTGTCCCCTTTTGATTTCATTATTGTCGGGGATATGGGCACACTAAACATCACTATCCTCCACTTCAGGAAAATGAGTCATCTCCTAACAAGAGAAGAGTCCACGAAAAATCTCAATCTGTCTCTCCTTTTGGTGTAAGTCCATCCTTTGATGAAGTAGCTAAGGAGAAAATATCTAAATATAGATGAATATGGACATATAGAGGAATGAGTGCAATAGAATAAGGTTTATGAGCATACAAAAGCTAGGTCCATGCAAGATGGAGGGAGTCTTGTTGGTTTTCTTCCTCAAGTGAATTCATGATTAATAAGGGGATATCCAATATAAAAATCCACACTAGAGGAAGAAGGGGTTAATTTCATAGTAGTGGATCCTAGTGAAAAGGCCCTTTTGGATAGAGATGAAGCTAGAGATGATACACATGTCATTTCTATAGGGGATGCTCACATTAACGATTAGAGAAGGAAGACCCAACATGAAGAGGAATACCCACCATTCTTGAATAAGGTATGTGATGGGGGGGAGGGGGTGAAAGAATAAATGATATATATATCTAGAGAGAAAAAAACCCTAAATGACCCATTGGAGAAGAAACTATAGTCTACATATCACCTTCGTTCTAATAAACCTAATGTGAATGATTCCTAAGACTCTGAGGTAATGAGTGGAATTCAATTAGATGGAGGTGACATTGTTTTAGGATTGATGAAAGGAAATATTATATACATCTTGCTATGAAAAAGGTAGAAATGGAAGTGACATAAGGCAAACAAATTACTATTCACAGGACCCTTAGAGCGGGAAACTCCACAAGAAAGGTTAAAAAATGATACTACTTTGTATGAACATTTGTGGCTTAGGGGAAACATACTAAAGGATTGTAGTTCATAGATTATTTAGAACTCACAATGTTGATGTTATTTGTTTGAAGGGAATAATTGTAGAATGGAATGCAACCATTGGTTCCATGACATGGATTTTAAGATGGAAATTTGTGGCTTTTGATTTAAAGGGGAGATCAAGCGATTTTCTAATTAGGTGGAACACAATGTGTCACAAATACCCTTAGGTATTATGGTGGAAATCCAATCTCTATTTCTAAATAATACCTTTAAAATCTTCATTATGATGGTCCATACACAATAGAAAGGATCTTTAGTATCATTAGTTCATTTAAGACTCTATTAGGAGAGGGAATGTGGTAATTGAGGGAGATTTAATTTTTATAATGAAAAGGGGATAAGTATAGGGCTCTAATGGTAGACCAAACACAATTGTAAATTATTTCAGCCATAAGTTTGATGAAGTATACCCATGTGATGTTGAACCATCAAAAGTGACCTCTCCCTGAAAGAATAATCACTGAGGGGATGAGGGCATCTCCAAGAAAATTGATAGGTTATTTTTCTCATACATAATTCTAGCATAAGAAACAAATATAATATATTTCCTAGGTGTGGGTGGCATATTTTACCATTGACCTATCCTTTTACAAATGGAATGTGACAATTTAAAGCTCCCAGACCCTTTCAAATTCAATCACACATGGATCGAGGATGAATATACAAGGAGATGGTATGTAGGGAGTGGGAGTGTGTTGATCATAGAGAAGGAGGGACAACTACATTGCAATTTTATGAGTCCCTAAAACATATAAAATAATTAATAAAGGAATGGCTCAAGGAGAAAGAAAATAATAGCCTCTTGGATCAAAAGTGTAACATATCCATTCCCCTTAGTAGCATTAAGGAGGTGGGGTATTTGAAATTTATCTTCTGATATACAATTCCAAATTCAATTTTTATCTCACAATTGTATTCTACTCATCGAGAGATTTCCAAAAACTATACTCTTGCTCGATTCCGAGTTCTGATAAGAAATATATGGCCATCTGAAGTTTACTCAGGAGCTCTTTATCCCTTTTCCATGTCAATGTTTGTACATAAGACACATCATCATAATATGATACTCGTCACCGGTGGTGTGGGTGCTACTTAGGTTTCATGAATATTGAGGTAGTATCTTCTCCTCAAGGCTTCTTAGACTTCTAAAAACCTCCTCAATGTTCCATGTCATGCCTTACAAATTTTCTTCCCTTGCTAAAAGGTTACGTCCTCTGCCCATATTGCATCAATGGAAATTTTGGTTGCTTGTGACATATTGCAAGAAAGTATTTTCTTGCGATATGGCACACTCCTAGAAAGTTTCTTCCGATGCACCAACTATCCATTAACTTATTTCTTTCCATTCATGAATCTCTTCCTTCATCTCCTCATCTTTTCCTCCTTCTTGTCGCACTCTTACAACTCTTCCCTTGTTCTTTCTTTCCCTCCTTTCTCTTTTCTATGCCTTGTTACACCCACAAAAATGTTTGGGGCACATGGTGTATCATGAAAAAAATATTTTGCGCCATGATACATCACGTCCATGACATTTTTTTCCCTTGTGAGACACTTGTCACCACCATTATCATGTCACAACTTTGAAATTTTCCCATTCATGTGACGTTCCATCACATCTAAGGAAATTTTTGTTTTTGTCATGAATTTTGCATATGCAAGTTATATTATGCCATATGTGTATCACTTATACCAAAGTTTCCCACTTATGCAACAAGGTGACAATGCTACCACATCTTTCAAATTTTTCCATTTATGTGACAAGCTATCGCATATTTTGAAGTTTTCCACTTATGAGACAATGCTATCACATCTTCCGAATTTTTCCACTTATGCGACAATATATCATATCTTCTGAAGTTTTCCACTTATGCAACAAGTTATCACACCTTTTGAAGTTTTCCACTTATGCAACAATATATCACATCTTTTGAAGTTTTCCACTTGTGTGACAAGGAGATAATTCTATCACATCTTTTGAAGTTTTCCACTTATGTGATAAGCTATCACATCTTCCAAAGTTTTCCGCTTATGTGACAAGCTATCACATCTTCCAAAATTTTCCACTTATGCAACAAGATGACAATGCGGTTGCATCTTCTGAAGTTTTCCACTTATGCGGCAAGCCTTCTCCCACACATCTTGTATTGCATGCCCACAAAATTTTGGAGGTGTGGCATATCACACATTTTTTTTTGTGGTGTGATACATTGGACCACCCAAATTTTTTCTTGTTGCGATAGCCAATAGGTCCTTACCATGTGTCCCCTCCAGACTTGGTGTCTTTTGTTGTATCACACAAAGTTTATTTTCATGCGATAAATGTTGTATCACATGAAAATAAACTTTGTGCGGTACAAGAAAATTGCCTCTAAGGCCTCCAAAACTCTTCCAATTTTTTTCTAAGTGCTCTCTTCAATGGATTGCACTTCGTTAATGCTTCTCTTAATTCTTACAAGGCAACAATGGGGGATCCAGGGCCTTAAAATCAATCTTGATCAGGGGCAAAAGTAAGAGGTTAGGTTCATGCCAATAATTTCTTAAGAAGTATGTCTATGCATCCAATAATTTGAGCCTCAATAAATATAAGTGAATCCTTTCAAGGCTAGTCTAGGATGCTAGGGGCCCCAAGACCTTGAGAGCTTGATCTTAAACATTAAATTTTATTCACAAGTTACTTTAATTAAATATACAAATTGAACTTTCAACTTCAAAGGATCTACAAGTCTCTTACTCCCAACAATCATTAATATTTCATTAGGGAAATACATTCCTCATAATAATACACTAACTGCAAATGGTCATAGATTTATAATTAACACCCAACCACAAGCTAACGATCCCATTACTCACAACTTTACAAGGATATAACCTATATACCAGATCACATCATCAACATAACCCTCAATCTACACCATTTCTGACTGATTGTGCTATAACAAGGTTTCTAGGAGTATCTCTCCCTCACTTGGGCATCAATTGCAAAACAATTAACATATGTCAATTTCATAATTTCTTTATGAACATAACATAGATACACACATCAATGCAACAAGGGTGGCATTTCTACAAGCTTGGAGATACAATTCTTGAATATGCAAACAAGCTATTAGGATTGTAGGCTATTTATTCTCTAACATTCTCCCCGCTAAGCGTCTAGTTTTCAAAATATTGACAACACTGAAATTACCGAAAGCATGATAAACTCTTGTCTAAAATTATTCTCCATTTAAAAAAATATGCAAGAGAATCTCATATAAATTTCTAGGTAGTAAGAAGAGATTTCACTGTTAGCATGCATGTATAATTTCCTTTCCATATATGTCACCACAATCATTTACCTCTCATAGCTAGATGCAAATATAATTCATAAACAACAAAAACTAAGCTTAAGTAAATATCTGAGCATAGTAATAACACTTATATGATATTGGAAGTTGTCCAACAAACTGATCGAGGGTGAGAACTTTTCCATCCAACCATAGGATCAATTGTAGTAGTCCTTTATACAACTGGCCACATCCTAGCCAGACCATAATACCACCATGAAGAATTATTAGGGAAGGTTCTTAGCTAGTATGGGTAATTTAACAACCTCTTAAGGGATGGATTTTGCAGGGAATCTCATTTTCGAGCTCTCATGACCCCCATGAGTTTTAAGTACCCCTCTGGTGGCTCTACATAGTAGAAGAGTGATCCTCTTCACTTCCATGTAGTCCATTGAGAAGCTCCTCCTTTCAATGCTTTCACGTGCGCCCATCAAGGCCCTAGCTCGCAATCCCATGCTCCATAATTTCTAGAAATGTTCCATGCAAATTATTACTCGAAATCACTGGTTTTCTAAGTGGTTCTACTAAGTAGCATCTTATATCACCTCTCTTCCTCTATTCTCTTCTTTGCATGCAAAATATGTCCCTCAACCACTCATGTGCACTCACAAGATCATGATTTTCCTCTTTTCGTGGAAATTCTGGTTCAACCACAAAATTCCAAGTTGTTATACTCAAATTATGCCTCTCATTGTATGTTGAGAAGACTTCTCAACTACTATCCATTGCTTCCATAATTATGGGAACGAGACATCTCAACCAACCAATTTTTTCTCATTAAATAATTGCTATTGGAGGGAAAACGAGTGAAACATTTCAAATTCAAATCTTAGCAAAATAGTCTTGGCAAGGGAGGATTGGAATTATTTACAAGGTGAACCCCAAGTCCCACTCACTATTCCTGGATCACGGTATCATGGTATTTTTAGGTGCTCGTGCCCTCATTCAATTTTTAACATTTTTTTTTCATTGATTAAAAATAAGGTACATATACATTGTCTTTGATTTATCGTATTCAACCTGGCATGGCAATGAAATATTCTTGTAGTCATAAATAACACTAAATATCATTAATTATAATTTCAATAGGGGGAAAAATGGGGATGTTACAATCCCCTCCCCCTTGATAGAACATCGTCCTCAGTGTTCTGCTATTTATAGTATTGTCTTTAAGTGGAGAACAAAAATTGATGTGCCACTATTATGGCATCCTCCAACTCCCATGTAGCTTCATCTGGCCCAAAGTGATTCAATTGCACCTTTACCTGGGTGATGGATTAGTTCCAGAGAAACATTTCCTTCTTGTCTAGTATGCATAGAGGTTTTTACCGAAACTCTCCTCCTGGTTCCACCTAGATCACAATCCAATCAATAATATGATTAGAATCATGCATATAATTTTTAAGCAAAGGGATATGGAAAACATTCTGTGCTTTAACATTAGGAGGTAATGCAAGCCTATATGTTTTTGGTCCCATTCCAAAATATTGAAAGGCCCACAATAATGGGGCGCTGGTTTAGCACAAGTTCCAATTCTCAGATAACTCCTTTGGGGTCTGACTCTAAGATATATATGGTCTCACACCTTGAATTATCTATATATTATGCTCTTATCCACATAAATTTAATGCTAGCCTTGGGCTTCCTTCATCCTTTGTTTGATTTTGATAACCTCCTATTCCACTTTTCTCAGCGTCTCAGGCCCAAGTGTAATTTTGTTTGCCAGATTATCCTAGTTGATCGGGGTGTTTCACTTCCTACAATAGAGTGACCTGAAAGGAATCATATTTAATGACTCTTGATATCCATTTTTGTAAGAAAATTCTACCAAGGACAGGTAGTCCTCCCATTTGATGGGTTTATTCATGACATACATGCAAAACATGTCTTCTAATATCCAACTTGTCCTTTTTGTCTTCCCATTCATTTGGGGATGATAGGTAGTGTTGTAAGCTAGATGTGTTTCGAATCCTTCAAACAATGCTTTCCAAAATTTTACAGTAAACTTTTCATCTCGGTCAGAGATGACTACTTTCATCATTCCACGCAATCTGAAAATTCCTACATAAAAATCTTGGCAATATCAATTCCTTCATGGGTTGACTTTACAAATATGAAGTGAGAAACTTTTCTCAGCTTGTCAACCACCACCATATTTGCATTGTTTTGTTTTACTGTCCTTAGAAGTTTAGTGATAAAATCCATTGATATGGTTTCCCACTTTCCTTCTAGGATAGGCATTGGTTGTAGTAAATCTGCAGGGTGTCTTTGTTCAACCTTGACTTGTTGACACTCGAGGCATATAGAAATATATTCTACAATTTCCTTCTTTATTCCAGGATAATAGTACAAATTCCTTGTTGATGTGATCATATTTTGATAGCATGGGTGCCTTGAGTAAAGTCTATTATGAATTTCATCCATGACGAGTCTCTTTAATTTTGTAGAGTTGGGAATGTACAACTTGTCCTAGTACATTAGCAACCCATCCTCTGTCATTCGATATCTTTCACATTTCTATCCCATAGGTTCTTGTTGTAGACATTATTTCATGTGTACAAATTGCTCATCAAGTGAAGGGCTTCCTTTACTCTAGATTTCATATAAGATTCATATGTGTTGATTTCTATCGAGTGAATCACCTGCATGATCATGCTGAGCACATATTCTACTCTATTTTCCTTATCCTTTATATGCTTTATCTCGCAGTTATATTCAATGATAAGGGCCAACCATATATACTGCATGGAATTCAAATGAGGTTGATTGAATAGATATTTCAACCCACTGTGATCTGACATCAACACAAATATGTGGCCAAGCAATTAGTGACACCACATTTTCAACGCATGCACTATAGTTGTCAGTTCTAGGTAAGGAGTGGCATAATTTCTCTCATGCTCATTCAATTTCATGGACCTATAACTTATCACATGATCATCTTGCATAGTAACTCCATTGAGTCCTTCCTTGCAGGCATCCATGCACACCAAGAAATATTTATCTGGGTCTGCACTATTCAAAATCGTGCATTGGTAAGGAGGTACTTTAGATTTTGAAAATTTTCTTCAAATTTTTCTTCAAATTATTCTGTCTATATGAATCTTACTCCCTTTCTTTGCAATGGTGTCATTGGATGGCCAATCTTGGAGAATCCCTGAATGAATTTACGCTAATACCTCGTTATCCCTATGGATGATCTCACATAAATTACATTCTTCAGAGTGGGCCAATCCATGATCTCCTTTATCTTTTCCGAGTCCATTGCAATTCCCTATTATGAAATCACATGACCCAAATAAGGGATCTTATTTTGAAATAAGGCACATTTTTTGAATACAACTGATGCTCCTTTAGCACTGAAAACACTATTATCAGGTGTTCTTCATGTTCCGCTTCCAATTTGGAGTAAATGATGATATCATCAATAAATACCAAACCAAACTTGTCTAGGTATTTACTAAGAATGTTATTCATCAAGCACATGAAGGTGGATGGTGCATTAGTGAGTCTAAACAACACTACCATGAAATCACAATGTTCATACCTTGTTCTAAATCGTGTAATGTGGATATCCTCATCCTTGATTTTGAATTGAGGATAGACAAAACTTAAGTAAATTTTTGAGAATATAGTGGTGTTGGACACAGATCCATTCTGGGAAAAAGGCTATTTTTGGGGAGATAAGCACGAAGGGAAGAAAGGACAACTGGAAGGAGAAGCAACACGTGCAAGGAAAACATGCGAGGCACGCATGCAAGGGAGACCTAACTATGTTAGGGTTAGGGTTTTTACAATATATTTTAATGGCCAATGAGCCAAGAATATATATATAAGTAATACTTAGGGGGTCTAAGGGGGGAGAAAAGAGAGAGCTAGAGGACAGTAGTAGCAGAGGGTATGACGAGGACATGAGTACCTAGTCTAAGAGAGTCGTACCTAGGAGGTAGAGAGAGTCTGGAAATTGTAATATTTTTGTAAGCTGGTGAGCTAGAGAAGAATTGAGCAACTCAATCCCGAGGGTTAGATCATAGGTTGAGGATCTTGGTGTGATCTAGTCAGCCTCACAGGGATCGGGAAGCTTGTTGAGATTGTACGATCCAAGACTGTAAACACGCACGACGTGACATATTGCTGAGACACAATAAAGATCCCGAGAGCGAGATATTTGTGGATGTAGCCCAGGAGGGGGTGAACCATAGTAAATCTTGTGTTATGTGACTGAATGTATGTATCTCTATTGTTGTTAAGGATTAAATGCTAGATAAATGAATGAATGAACTAGTTATATCTGATACTCCACATGCATGAATAAGAATGACTGTTAACATCAAGAAGTTGGATTAAATAAATAAAGATCACAAGGTACAACCACATATCTCCACTCATTCGTAGGTTCCAAGAACCTGAGTATCACAGCCACCCATAGAGCTATCTCCGGTGAGACTATGTAGTACAACCTGTGTACTGCGTTTCCTTCTGGTTTACCAGGGGGGCCGATAGTTTTAGAGGGATTTTGTTGGAAGCTTGTTAAATATGAACCTGGTTCAACATATGACAATAAAGTAATATCAAAGTAGATAACTGATAGAGTAGAAGTGCAAACCAACAAATGGTTCTATTGCTGGTTGGTTAGAACAGGATGGGACTGAGTGAATGGGATCTACTAAAGAAGCGAAAAAAGATTGCTAGATATGACGACAAGATGATAAGAGAATGAGAATCTAAAAGGGAATGTTGAGTCCGTGGAACCCAACAAAGGCATAGATAGAGATCTGGTTGAAAGCAAAGGAGCTGGAGATTGCATGGAACGATAATAGAAACCTGAAGTTAACACCGCACAAATATCTAGAGAAGTACGTATTTAACGATTTACATGAAGCATTTTTCTTTGATTTCCTGCATGTGTTGTAGTAGTGGATATTAAGGTTGAAATACAACCATCCTAAAAATCGGATCAGACAACTAGAGTGGAATCTTAAAGAGATCACGCAGTTACAACAAGTTGAAAATAAATTTACGCGTGTAGTAGATTTCTGGTTAGACAACATTGTTGCAGGATTTATCACATAATTTGCAGTAGATACAACAAAGTCTTAAACGTAGCAGAACACTATTTCTTGAAGGGACCTCGAGGTAGGTATATCAGATCGCTATATAATTCCATTAAGATGTTACTATATAACAAAGGTGTAATGATAATGGCCTCAGACAACTAAACTTCTCTGTGTGCATGGGGGAAGGGGGGAGGCATTGACACGAGAAGGAGAAATGGAGGGAGAAACGGGTAAAGGAAAGAAGGAGGAGGCCTTGGACCCAATCATGATGGAGGAAGACCAGATCAATCATATCATGGAAACAACTGGAAGAACGCGCAGTGGATTACCATACCATTATAATATGAACACCAAGAAGAGATCCATAACCACGAGGGAGGGGTTGGCAAGTGATGAAGAGGAGGTAGAGGATCTCCGAGTTGTGGAGAAGATTGAGGAAATATTGCATGCGACAAATGAAAGAAAGATGAGAGGTCCAAGAGAAGGAACAAAAGGAAACATTCATATCCATATCAGTGTCAGTGTGGAACCCATAAACCCATGTGGGACTAATACACCAATAAGAACACCACCATTTAGACAACCGAATTTCGGGAGAAGGAAGACAACATGAAGTACATCTACATAGGGAACAACAACTGGGGGAGCCAGTTTAGGAATCATTAGTCAAGTATCTACACTGCATAGAGGTAGTAGTTCAACATTCAGGATGGCAGGACATGATCCCACCATCAGGTTACTAGAATTCAAAGGAGAGACGTCAGAGGACCTTGAGAAGCACTTATTCATTTGTGAAAAGATCTGGGAAGCAAAACAGATCACATATGAGGACACTAATCTTGCGCAGTTATCCATCATGCTAATAGATTGCACACTAGATTGGTACATGATCTTAGCTGCAAACAACCCACCAGGGACAACCATAATGATTGGGGATATAAAAAATCTATTGATAAATGAATTCCAGAATCCTAGCTCAGAGGATCAATACATGAATGAGATGATAGAGATTAGACAGAAACCAGGATAATCTATGTGGGATATTGACCAGAGATTCAAACGATTGAAGGGAAAGCTAAAATATGTTATGACAGATATGCAACACAGGCATCCGTTTGTCAATTCACTGCTCCCACACTTGAAATACCCCCTGGGACAACAAAAGTTTCAGATCCAGGCAAAGGCTTTGCAGGTAGCCTTGCAACTGGAAGAGATCCAATATAACAAGACATATCCAACCATAGAGGAGCTGAAGTAGGATATGAAGAACTTAACATTTAAGCTAAACTAGAACAGGGGTAAGGACAAAAGAGAAGCCGTTTTGGCGTACCACATGTAGGACATAAGGACACCATAAGAATGAATGCCCAACATTCACATAGTACATGGAAACATGAATTTCAAACCCTTTGCCAACATGAGGACTATGGTGTGAGATCTGTAAGAAACAGGGGCATGATCCATATCACTTTCCAATGATGCAGAAATACTAGATAGTACCTAAGAGTTCATATTGAAACTTTTTCAAGTCAGTAGGCTATGATGAAAAAGATTGCAGGACCATGGACCTGATGAGGGAAATAACATCAGATGCCAATAGGGTGCAGGAAAAAATGATGACTGGGCAAGCTACACCGCAGTTTAACCAAGTACCAACCCCATATAAAACTGCGCAACAACAATATAACACTTCACAACCACAATATAACACTGCACAACTGCAATATAACAATGCATAGCCACAATACAATACCTCACAACCACACTATAATCCCGCATAGTATAACCAGACACCCCAGTACAATTCACCACGAGGAGATCGAGTTGGATACAAAGGTGGAGGAAGAGGAAGAGGAGTCTTTGGAAGAGGTACATGACCACTGGTATGCCACAACTATCAATAACCAAGACACTATGCAAGAGAATGTCCACTTCCACCTGGGACATGTATGTATTGTAACGCATCAAATCATGACACATAAGAATGTCCCACACTATTGGGGAAGATCTAGGAAAGGAGAAATCAAAACAATCATAATGTTCAGTGGATTTCAACGGAAGTAAGGGATGACAAAAGAAATATCAACATAGTTACGCGAGGAGGAGATAAGACAGGAAACGACGTAGTAAGACAAGATCCAACGCAACACCAATGGGTGAAGAAGAATGCTGAACCATAGAAGCAGTTTGATGCGTAGAAGGAAAATCAAGAAGGCCATAAAAGAATTCTTGAAGCCAGACATTGCATCAACATGAACCGCGCAACCTGCTCAGGAAATACCAACGTACGAGATGCCTTCAACGCTGGATCACACTAATGAAGCACAACCCCTAGGACAAGTAAGTATGATTAAGGATTTTTTGCAATCTTGTGTTAAACTACTAAATGATCCATAATCTATTAAAGTGTTACAAAATATGTTAGAAATATGTAGCACAAAGGGAGAGGGATCTAGAACAAAAAACAATTAATCATCTGCATACAAGGAGGAGAACAAGCAGAGAATTAAGACTGAACACCAACATCAAAGATTCCAACATGGGAGATATTATACTAGATTTAGGATACAAAGTAAATGTGTTACCCAAGAAGACATGGAAATCTATGGGAGAGCCTACATTAGGATATTCAACTGTTCAGCTGAAGCTAGCAAATCAACACAGAGTTCTACCTATTGGAAGGCTAAAGGGTGTGACAGTAGATCTGGATGGAGTGCACACTAAAGACAATTTTGAAGTGATCGAGATAGTGGATGGCATAACACCTTATCCGACATTGCTTGGATTGGATTGGGAATTTGAAAATCATGCCATAACCAACTTAAAGACAAGGAAGATGACATTCAAGTCAGGAGAATACAAAGTCATTGCACTATTAGATCCATCAGAAGGGGAAAGGTTTGTAGAACCCACTTGTTTAGATCTCGAGGAAATTAACCAGTTGTACAAAACCACTGTGCGAGCAAAAGATTATGTGAATCCAACTGCAGATGGGGTACTCTACAAAAGATGATGTGAATCCAAGTATCACATCATGCATGTCAGACTCAAATACATGGTTGGATAATTGGCAGCAGAGGTTACACAAAATCTCCACAAGAAGATGCACAAGAATAGACCGCGCAATAAGATGGGTAGGTACATAGGTAAGAGAAATTCCCAACTTCGATGGGACGACTGACTTAGAAACGTTCTTAACAAGATATGAAGATGAAGTGTTAGAAAATCATAGGCTCTTATATCTAGACATAATACTCAAGGCAACATCGACAATATGGTGGGGTGCACATAAAGGGACAGTAAAGGACTGGTACCAATATAAGCAGTTACTACACATCAAATTTACCGCAGAACAGGGAAGAAACCAACTGCAGAGATATGATGGATAGGGGACATCAACAAAACACTTGGAGAAGTGTAGAACACTATGGAGAATGACACCACTAGAGGAATGGCCTCATCACTTTATTCACACATTAGAAGGGATTCCATCAAATTGGTATATAGACCAAGAATTGCGTAGAGTAACTATAGACTGGACAATATTAAAGCATAATTTTATAGTCACTTTCTCATTTGAACATGAGAACCCCAACATAGACTAAACACTCAAAAAAATCAGAGGGGTGATATTCATTAAGGAACCATAAGTTGAACTTATGATAGAAGATCAACAACAGAACATACAGACAATAAAAGAACTACTATAATGCTACCATGTGCAGGAAGAAGCACTAGATGAAGATGACGCACACAACATTCAAATAACAGAAGTTGAAGGTGAAAGAGAGGTGGAAGGTCCACCTCTGGAACCATAAGTATTTAGTGTGCCGATCAAGGTGAAGAAAGTCAACATTGGGACAACTGACAATCCCAAAATGGCCAACATTGGAGACTACTGGGATGAGCAAACAATAGAAAGCATAACAGAGTTACTGCATGAGTACAGTGACCTATTCCCAACAACGTTCATAGAAATGAAAGGCATAGAAGGAGAGCTAGGTGTAATGAAGATACCTCTCAGACCTGAGGTAAGACCGGTCAGACAGAGACCCTATAGACTAAACCCAATATATAAGCAAAAAGTGAAAGCATAAATTGATAGGATGTTGGAGGCTGGAATCATAGAACTAGTGGAGGAATATGATATGCAGGGATGGATAAGGATATGTTTCATCCTCAAAAAGTTGAATGATGCTTTCCTACATGACCCTTTCCCTACCCCTTTCAAAGATGAAGTGTTAGAGAATGTAGGAGGCCGGGAATCTTACTCGTTCACCGATGGATTCTCAGGCTACCATCAGATGAAGATAACTCCACACTACTACATATTGAAAAATTTGCGACGACCACTAGCGACTAAAGTACTCTTTCGTCGCAACATGCAAGAGATTTTTTTTTTTTTTTTCTAAATCTACCCCGTGTTCGTCGCCCTCTCAATGCCTACAGTTTGACTGAAATGTAATGGTCAATTTTGGTCGCATATGTGACGACCCTACTGTTTCCGTCACCTATGCGACGAAATTTGACCATAAAAATTTAGTCAAACTTTACCATTGAAAATGACCTAAAATAAATAGTTGTAAAAAAATAAATATATTTTTAGGTCACTATCGTCGCAATTGCGACGATGGTGACCTAAAATTGGCCTATAAATAATTGATGATTTGAAGATGTTGCGACAATCTTGCTATAACAACGACGGTTCCGAAAGGGTATTTTTGTGCGGAAAAATGTCACAAAATGTTGTTAGAGGTGGGGAAAAAAGTAAAGCAGGTGAAAAGGGTGATGGTAGATGTTATTGCCCTTGTAAAAAATGTTGCCTCAGACGTCCCATAATAATTTTAATTGCAACAACTACAAAACATTGTAGGAAATATGGTCACATTGATGGTGGATCGAATGAATATCGTACCATGGTAATTAGCTATATATTTATTATCTTTTTTTATTTTGTCAATTTTATATAAAATTATATATATGTATATATATTGTTTGAATTTTTGTTATAGTATACACTAATTTTGCATGATTGTTTGTAATTATAAAGTTAGAGTTGCCCTCTAACTTTCCGCAGAATATTGCACCAAATATTAGTAGAAATGATGTACAAGCTGAGGAACATCATCATGACCAAGCAAATGAGGATCTCATGGAAGAAGATGATGGGACAAATCAAGTTAATGATCCCATATTGGAAGAAGATGATGGGACAAATCAAATGATCTAAGATTTGTTTTCGCAGCCAGATGAGGATGGGGAAAATGCTGGTATTTATGATGAATCTCTATTAGAAAAGGCAAATAAACGACTTTATGAAGGATCAAGAGCAAATCTTCTCTCCATTACATTGTTGCTGGTAAACTTAAAGGTTATGTATAATTTGTCGAACACTTGTATGACACAGATACTAAGGTATGTAATATGTTTCATCTCATACTGTACATAAATGTTGATTTTTTTAGATTTGTTTTTTGTGTTAATTAATGTGTAAAATAAGAAAGCATTTTTTACGATTAATATTCTTACATTAACTAGTTGTTTGTTATGTTGTAGATTGTTAGGTGAATTTTTGTTACCATCGTCAAATATTTTACCTCGCACATATTGAGGTTTGCATGCCATTATGAAAGACATTGGAATGGA
>SNQJ01S0001046.1:10836-21744 GCA_010110895.2 Picea sitchensis
TGCCTATGAAAATGAGAAAGAAGAGTCTCATGCAATGATAGAGGAGGAAAAAGTCCAACTACAAAGAGAAAAGGACCAATTTCTCACAGAACGAGAGATGGTTAAGGAATATTTGAGTAAATCATGTCACTCTGTGCTAGGTTTGGCATAGGAGGAACATGAGTTCGTCGAGGATGAAGTAGAGAAGCTCACTAAGACCATCCAATAGCTTCAGGCTTAGATAAAAAAAATAGAAGCCCAAGCAGTACTGAGTACTCTGCAGGAGGTGCGTGACTAGAGGGAGGAAGCCGCTCAGAATTCACTTGTAAGAATCATATCCCTTGCTTCAGAATGAAAAAAACTGAGCGATAGAAGCACGCAGACTTATGAACACCTTGCAGAAGATCTAGAGCTAAGGAAGATGGAAGCACAGTTATAGGAGGCATAGCAGAAGGCATCGTCAGTACAGGCACAGATGAAGCTACTCATTGTGGTGGAAAGAATGAAGATATCTCAGGAACAACGCACAGTGCCATAGCATATCACTAACCTCCAGGGAAGGGTAATGGAAGTCATGCAGAAGCTACAACTTGTGCAGGATGAATCCTGCAAGGTGTTCGAAGAAATTGAGGGACAATGATCGCAACTGGACCAAGTGGTTGCAACAGTGGAAAAATGCCTGGAAGGGCCTGTTATAGAGCAGATGATCTAAGATCTCATTGAGTAGGAGGCTCAGGCGAAGAAGCAAGTCGAGGTAGCTCCAGTTAAGCTCGAGCCCTTCAAAGCAACATTGACCAGACCTGAGTAACTCGGGATGAGTGAAAGGTGAGTGTTGGGGGCCTGTTGGCCCTCCACCAAGTTTTGAGGAAACCTTGGTCAGGTTTGGACCACTTTTGTACTTCAACACTTTGATTGAAGATGGAGCACCTAGGCGAAGCTAAGATCGTGGATATCACTTTTTTTGTGGGATATGTGGACCCAACAAGGGGTTCTTTAGGGTTTTTGTAATGGGTTATGGGATGTCGGCCCATGGATTATCCCATGTTTAGGCCTTTTTGTAAGAAATTGAAAAAGTATAAATAGATAAGAATGTATGGTATAAGGAGATAGAGATAAGAGGTGATGTAAAAGAGAAGTGGCTAAGTGAAATTATTTTTGAGTTTCTTTGTGCAACAAAATGTTTATGTAAGGCTATGTGCTCAATAGAGAAGTTGGCTTTGTGCCTTAACCTAGTTTTGGGAAGGAGGATCTGGTGCTCAGTGCATAGATCTCATGTCTGGTGCGAAGCTTGGATCTGTGGCTTAGTGTAAAGGAGCAGATGAATGTAAGAGATTGATGAATAATAAAGAAGATGAAGCAATTGGTGGACGTAGCCCAAAACTTGGGTGAACCACGTATATCTTGTGGCTTTGGTTTTCTTTGTGCTATGTTGTTTATGCTATGACTCTGCTCAGTGCTTTGATTATTATGTATGATAGATAGATCTGTTGTGGCTTGGTGCTTACTTGTGTTGGTGAATGCTAGATCTAACTCAATGCTATGTGATAAATGGTTAAAATACTTACTATTACTGCATCGATCTGTATTTAGGGTTTGTTTTGCGATGTTTGAACTGATGCATATCTTCTTATAAGTGTTGTTAGAATTCTCTGCAAAGTGTTGTTATCATAGATCTGTGTCCCAGCTTCGTTACAAACACCTGCATCATATAACCCCCTCTTCTTCTACCTTGGGTGAGACTTCGCCTGCATCACAAATGTTGTCGAAAGGGCCGGTAGTTAGGGTTTTGTTGGTGCATTGTTAAGCATTGAACCCTGGGTCTGCCCCTGTGCCAACAAATGGGTAGGCAACACAAATTTTATGTTAATATAAATATGAACATGAAGATCAATCCCATTGAAAAACAATTACAACCAATGTTCAATTATTCAACCATTTTGCAGCCACCATCCTCTTAGAAATAAGAGATATTAAAAACATGAAATATGCACAAGAAAAATATAAAGAATATGAGACACCATGATTTATCCTAAAAAACCAAAATGGGGAAACCAACACCTAATAGATCTATTAGAGACTAATCAAGGAATCTTACTATCTAATTACATGCATTTAAATAATATTCATGGCATCAAATACAATGGGAAAAACCATGGGTTTCCAAAAACATGGGTTCTCAAACCACCACTGGTAAACCCGTTTAATGACTATTATCTTTGAATCCTTGGCATGCCTTTAAATAGGCTTCATGCCATCAAATACAATGGAAAAAACCATGCATTCTCAAACCACCACAGATAAACCCATTTAATGACTATTATCTTTGACTCTTTCAATGAACCAATTTTAGCCTAACAATCTTCCTCTTGAACTTGACTTAGCGAAACTTATTAAGCCACCACTGGTAAACCTATTTAGTGACTATTATCTTTGACTCTTTCAGTGGGAATTTTAACCTAACAATATCCCTCTTGAACTTCACTAAGGGAAACTTATTATTGATGTCCATAGAAAAAGAAATATATTGGTATGATCCAATGTTACATTTATCGTTATGCAAATTTATCGTCGGGGTCCAAAATTGAAATTATCGGCAATATCGAGAAATTATAGGAAAACATGGGGAAACTTTAAAAAATACAAAAATAACCATTGTTTTTAATTTTTAAACTTCTAAAGCAACCTCGACATCAAACAAAAACCTTGTCACATAAATATGAAAATAAAAAATGCAATATAATGTGTATAAAGTGTCAAGTGGTACATCAAACATTGATACTGAAATATGATATCTTTCCTGAGCCATAATTCCATAATTCCTTATAGGATAATATAAAATCACATCAAAACAAAAATAAATGTATCTCATGAGATGATCATCATGAGGAATCTAGATACTACAAGCCTACAATACTAATCATGATGCATTAAGATATCAATGATTCCCTCTACCCATTTTACGAGAAAAGGTCACTGCTGGCGCTTTTCCTCTAGAAGCAACATGTGGACATGTTGAGGCTAACCCTGAGGTGGATGGTGAAAATCTTGGGGATAAGGTATAATATTAAGTGGGATTTCTTCCACCTCTTCCCCTAGTTTTCAGTCTCTGTGGAGGTTGTGGCATTGGCTACAAAAAACTCTTAGTGTCGTCCTCTTTCTCCAAATTTGTCTCTCTTGTAAGTGGAAGATACTTTGAACATCCTCCTCCTCCAACTCATCAACATCATGTTCCAACCACTCAGGTGCCTCCTCCATGATAGGCCTCTCGGTCTCCACCCTCCACTAACTCATGGTGTCAATAACATCCAATGAAATGACATCAATGTTGGGTACTTTGTTTATCTGCTTCACCCACAACCTAAGATTGTAGTAGACATAGACCATGCCATTGACGTAGTGGAAATCTAACCTGTATGAGGACTAATTTGTAATTAGAGGATGCTGTCCCATGGGAATAAATTAAAATTTATGAAATTGTAAAAACAATTAATTCTAATTTGAACATTTCTAATCTATTGTGCTTCTTGGAGTATATATTTTCAAAGACACTCTAGTTGTGCTCACACCCTAAAGAGATGCAAGTTTGACTCATAACTCAAATGACACATTTTTTCAACTTTGGGACTCTTCTGCCATAGTTTTCCCACCAAACATCTAAGACAAAAAAATGGAAAGAAAAGACAATGAATTATATTTCCACTGAGTAACAAATAGATAGAAATGAAAGACATTGAAATTCGAAAGTTCGAAACAAATTTTACTTGTAGCTTACCTAGAATCCTAGTAGTCCGTTCTTGGATATCCCTATCATATCCAAATGTCCCAACACTCGGATTATATATCTCAATTAGTTTGGAAATATATTAGTGTTTTGAAGGAACCAACACCATCCTCTAAACACATTGGAAAAAGACATCCATAGCCTCTGCATCAAACCTAATTCCACATGCATAAGAGTATGTAGGGTTGATGTAGAGCCCTGCTACATCAATCAGATGATTGAGAGTTTTGTTTCATTACTCTTCAATAAAACTCCATATATTGACTCATCTAATGAATCCCTCTTCCCCCTTGTCTTCATAGTACCAATGNTTACCATTTTTTACCACAACATGTAAACATTAAGTTATCAACAATTTATCACTTATGATTGCATTCTATATATCGTAAACATGTAACCATAGATACACAATACACAATAATTTTACGTGAAAATCCAAATGGGAGAAAACCATAGAACACTTTTTAATGTATTAAAAGAATTCATCCACCGGAAGCACCAACTTCCAAAATTATCCATCACCAACTGGAAGGAGGCACCAACCACCTGTTTTACAAGCTCCAACTTGAAGGAATCTACAACTCCCTAAATTTTCCATCTTCAATTGAAATGATTCTCCAACCCCCTTTCCTTGCCCCTTCCTTCCACCCTTGAATATAAATAAGAGAATAAACCTGTCATAGTTACTGTCACTGATACCGATATATTATCATCATCAAATCTAGTTCAACCACATATGACTTATGCCAATATCTCCAAGAATATCCCCCAAATCATATACCAAAAATCACCAAGATATGCATCAAACCATGTGCCAAAAACCTCCAAGATATACCTCAAGCATGTGCCAAAACTCCAAGATATGCCTCAAAGCATAAAAAAAATACCTCTAAGATATGCCTCAAATCATTTTCAAAACATCCAATATATGCCTCAAAGCATATGCCAAAACCTCCAAGAAAAAAGACTCAAGACATATAGAAAAACATGCCTTTCATCATGTAGAGACCCCAATGCATGAAATCTTGGACCATCAAACCTTCTTTAGCTTCAACATCAAGAAAAGCGCATCTTCCTCAAACCCTTCCTCAACCTCATGAGACTGGATTGAGAAACATGAGGGGTTGTGTGTGACGAGTATTGGACAACTAGCAGGGGCCTCGCAGGACACCCTATAATTGAACCATGGGTTCACCTCGGATAGGGTTTCATGAAAAATACTTCTAACATATGCAACTTTGAGAACTCCCTCCTTTGCATGAATTCGTTACCTCACATGCACTAAGAGATCATAATTTGTATTGAGGAAAAATGAGAGGATCTTGATGTGTACTTATATCCTTCCAAGTACCTTCTATAATTGTCTTTAGGGCCAACCTATAAATTCTTGTTTTTAACCATTTTTCTCATTTACTTGATTTTGGGGCTGACCTATAACTTCTTAACCATTTAGGGGAAAATTTTACATGATCATATTTAAGAGGGCATATCTCCTCAACCATGAGGAACCCCGTGGTGTGCCACCTACCATTTTAAATAAATTAACGAGGACTATCAATCTATGGAGGTTTTACATGCATTTTAAATTTCCTTCATACAATTTATCTCCAATCAACTTTAGGTTTCATGACCACACCTTTAGGGATTTCTAATCATATTTTGAGGGCTTCTTGACCATACATTGTAACTTCTCTTCTTAACACCTAGGGCTTCTTGTAGACTTATTCAAAGTGTTTTCCTGTGAGGTCCATGCTTATAACTACACCATAAGGGGATCACTTTGGAGACTCCAGTTAAACCCATCACTTCTAGGGGCTTATGGACTTTCTTCAAGGCCTCTTCTAGGGTTGATATAAATGAAAACCAATTTTTCAACAATACCCCCCTTGGCATTGATGAAAACACTCATACTCCCCCTGTGACCATTTATTCCCCTATCTTCATGCTTCTAATCTTTCTCTCCTTTTTTGACATCAATGGCAAAGGTTAACTCCCCCTGATGATTTATTCCCCCCCTTTATTCTTTGCAAGATGTTGTGTAGATCAATGTGGGGAAAGAACTACCAATTTCTGTTGAAGATACTCAAAGTTATCCCTTTGGAGAGGTTTGGTGAATATATATGCAATCTATTATTTTGTTTCGATATACTCCAACTTGATATTATTTTCTATGACTTGTTCTTGTATAAAGTGGAACTTGATAGGAATATGTTTGGTTTTGGAATGCATCAATGGATTCTTGGAGAGTCATATAGCACTGGTATTGTCACATAATATTGAAATAGGCTCATCATATTTTACTTGTATGTGTTGCAAGGTTTGTTTCATATGGAGGACCTAAGTGCAACATGTAGTTGTTGCAACATATCCTACTTACACTATGGACAAAGATACTGAAGACTCGTTCTTTCTCAACCAAGACACCAGAAAATCACCAAAGTAGAATGTTGCTCCATTGGTACTTCTTCTATCATCAATGCTTCCTGCCCAATCTACATTTTTGTAAGTGACCATAGTCATCGCATTCCCTTTTAGATACCACAGTTAAAACTTTGTTGTTCCTTTGAGGTATCTAGAAATCCTCTTTACTTCCATAACATGGGTTTCCTTCGGTGTTGCTTGAAATATTGAAACATGTCCAACTTCTTGCAACACTTCTAGGATACCAATCATCAATCTATAGAGTCTGTGATATGCTTATTTATATTCATCATATTTTCTCAACTTGCAACCAGTCACCATAGGAGTACTTACAGGTTTGCAATCTTCCATTCCAAAATTCTTAGAATAATTTGATGTACGTAGTTTGGGAAATCAAAATACCTTCATCCAATTGAGATATATGGAGTCCCAAGAAAAAAGGAAACTCATCAAGTAGGGACATTTTGAACTCACTCAAAATTTCCTTGGAAAACTTTTGACTCATTATGTCATCATCACTTCCAAAGATGATGTCATCCACATATACTTCAATGATAAGTATGTTGTCCTGATCCACTTTTATGTAGAGATTGTTATATGAATTTCCCTTTCTGAATCCTTCTTGTTGTAAGTACTTGTCCAACATTGAACACTAGGCTCTAGGGGAATGCTTGAGTCCGTACATATCTTTCTTCAATCTGCAAACATAATCTTCCCTTTATGATAGTAGAAACCCTTATGGTTGTTCAATGTAAACTTATTCTTCTAATTATCCATTTAGAAATGTTTATTTTATGTCCTTCTAATAAACTATGATTCTTTTGGAACATGCATAGGTCAATATCATTCTCATTTCTTCCATTCTGGAAACAAGAGAAATAGTTTCTTCAAAATATATTCCTTCAAATTGAGCATATCCATTTCTTACTAACATTGCTTTGTTTCCAGCTAATCATTGTTGGCTTCCTCAAAGCTACTAGGTTCAACTGTGGATAATAATGCTAGATGTATTTGTTTTGGTGTATGTGCTTGTTTTCTTCTTCAAGTTTCTATTCCTTCATTTTTATCCCCAATAATTTGTTCCCGTGGATGATTTTTTTGACACCGTCATTTAGGAATCTTAGAAGGTGTCTGGATATATTGTTGATTTTGTTATGTTTCTTCTTTCTCTCCTTTTGGTTACTTCTCTTTTGGTTCTTCTTCTTCTACTCCTTCTTCTTTTATTTATTTTTGATCTTCCTGCTCTTTTGAATTTCTACTTTCTTCTCTGGTCCTTAGCACATTTGTTTCATCAATATTTACATTGATGATTTCAACTATTTTTTCGAGTCTTAGGTTTTATAGTTTGTATTCCTTTATTTTTCTTGAGCATCCAACCAATATGCCTTCATCAACTCGATAGTCAAATTTTCCAATCTTATTATCTTCTCTTTTTATGTAACATTTTCTTCCAAACACTCTAAAGTGCTTGATGTTCATCGATCATCCCTTCCATAGTTCATATGGAGTCTTGTGATTTTTACTTCTAAGCATTCCTTTGATCAAGATATGAATAGTTGTATGTACAACTTGTACCCAAAATATATCACCCAACTTGCAATGTTTCAACATGGTTCTGGCCATTTCCTGTATAGTTTTGTTCTTCCTTTCAATGACTCCATTTTGTTGAGGTTTTCCAGCTACTAAGAATTTTATTTTTATTCCATGTTCTTAATAGAAATCCCTGAATTATTTTGATGCGAACTCACCTCCATTGTTGTATCTCAAGCACTTGATTTTCAAAACAGTCTAGTTTTCAACCATCTCTTTGATAATCCTAAAACATTTGAACGCCTATGAATTTTTCTTGAGAAAGATGACTCCAGTCATTCTTTTGTAATCATCAATAAGTAGCATAAAGTAATGTTTTCCATTTAGCCCTTTTGTTTTTATCGGTCTGCATAGATCGATGTGTACAATCTCCAATGGTTTTGTTGTAGAGTATTCCTTTGTCTTGAACTCAGTTATTGTTTGTTTTCCATGTTGAAAATGCTTGGACATAGTATTTGTTGGCTTTGAAATTTTAGGCATCTCTCTTACCGCTTCCTTTCTGCTGATTTTGACAAGATTGTCAATGTGCATATGGCCCATTCTTTTGTTGCAAAAAAAAATTTCATCTTCCTTTCCTAAGAAACATATTTCTTTTCCAATCTCATTTAACATGTATATGTCATTTGGAGTCCTTATTGTTGTTTCCACCAACTTACATGATCCTTCTTTCCTTATCTCACATTTCTTTGAGTTGAATAGAAGTATCTGTCCATGGTCACACATTTGAATCACACTTAGCAGGTTAGGCTTCATGTTTTCGACAAGTAGGACATTTTCTGACATGGAATATTTTCTTCCAAGCTTGATTGTGCCCTTTCCTATAACTTTGGTTGAGTTATCATTGCCAAACAAAATTGGTCCATCTCTTTCTTTATTTAGAGTTACAAATCGATCATTTTACCCTATCATGTGCTTTGAACAACCATTGTCAACGTACCAAACACTTTTTTTTCCTTTGGTCTTGTAGTTCAATCGAACATTCTTCAATGTTCAATTTATACTACTTCCTTTTCCATATCCTTGATGGTTCTTTTACATGATTAAAATTTTTCTTCGGTTCCCTTGAAGGAAATATCACCCTATAATCATTGGATATGTATCCAAAATTGTTTCATTTGTAGCATTCTACTTAATTATTTAATGAGCCAAAACTGTTGTAGATTTTTTTATAAGCTTCATGAGGTTTTATAAGATAATTATTCTTAGAGTAGCCTCCATAGTTTCTTCTGTTCTTATCATGGGATTTGCAATTTCTGACCTTGTGCCCAAAATTGTTTCATGAATAACATAATCTAAGAAAGATAGTTTGATACCTGAATGTGGGAGATCTTATAGATGGTGCAACTCTTATGGAATTTTGTTCTTGACTACTATGCATTGTTGGTTGTTGATTTCACATTCCTTTGTTTTGACGCTCTTCTTATTGGATGATTTTCATTGCCTGAATGTTCTCCTTTGAAGGCTTGCATTCTTCCTTTTTGATGGAACTTATCATGACTTTTTCATATCTCTTTTGTTCTTCTTCTCTTTCTATTGTTGTGGAGCTTGAAACCTTCTCAGTATGAGTTTGTTTGTATCATATTCCATACTTGTCATCCCAGGGCCTTTGACTTTTGATGATTTCATTCAATATTTTTGACCTATTACAGAAGTTATGTCATACGTCCTTCTTCTGAATTTCCTTTGTTAGTGATACTATTTTAGCTTCCAAAGACTCATTTATTTTATTCTTTTTTTCCAACTGATTTTTGAGTGTTTCTTCAATCACTTTGGCTTCTTCTAGATTAACCTTTAGTTTTATGATAATATTTGGACTTGTTCAAAAAAAATCTTGGGATTTTGAGAACTCTCCTTTATCTTGATCAATTCTTCCTTCACAAACTTGTTTTTCCTCCTTTCCCTTTTTAGGTCATTCAAGGCATTGGTTAGTTCTGCCTCAAGATCCACTTTTCCTTCTTCATAATATTCTTCGTCATTTTCAAGGGTTTATTTCTGAGTTTCCATTGCCATAAAGAGCACTCTTTTTTAGCACTATCAATATCATTATCCTCATCAGACGAGGAACTATCTTCTCTTGGGTAGAGATTTTTCTTGGAGACTTTTCTTTTATTTCCTTTCTTGTTTCCATTTTGATATTTCTTTTCTTTCTTGGAAAATTCTTCATCACTATCTCAATTCTTAGCATAAGGAAATTTAGAAGRAAAATGACCAATTTTACCACAATTAAAGCACTTTAAGGGAATATTACCTTTGTACTTGTCAGTTCCTTTCTTCAACCTACTCACAAACTTGGTTATCTCTTCATCTTCATTTGAATCATCGCTACAGTTGAAGCTTGACTTTGACTTTTTCCTATTCTTTCTTGTCTTCTCAAATTCTTTGAAAATTGCTTCCTTCTTGGATGGATTATCTTGTTATGTTTTCATTTCATAAGTTGTAAGTATTCTATGTAGCTTTTCCATGCTCAACGTAGCAATATATGCTCTTTCTTCTAGGGATGAAATCTTAGGATTAAATCTCATTTGAACAAACCTTTGTACGTTTTGAACAATCATTGAACCTTTAATTTCTTCTCCTAATCTCTTAATAGCATTCACTATTTCATCAACTTGTAGAAAACAAGCTGCAATATCTTCATCTTCCTTCATTTTCAGTTTTTCAAATTTACCTCTATAAGTTTGAAGCTTGGCCCCTACTTTAGCATATCCTTCGTAAACATTTTGAATTTTGTCCCAAATATCCTTTGCATAGTCACAATGCATAAACTTGAGATATACTGAACTATCCAGGCCACTAGGAATAACATATGTATCCTTCAAATTGTTTTCACAAAGTTTCTTTCCATCTTTATCTATTGGGGGAGTGGTGGGTGCATTGTATCTATATACTACTGCTTTCCATACATCATATCGATGTGCTTGCGAAAAAACATTTCATCCTTATGCTCCATAAGGCATAGTTTTGACCATTAAACAATGGCATTCCATTCTTAGTGCACTCCATGATCTACCTTCCAGTGGTTGGACTGTTCCTAAAGAACCTCTCTCTGATCCTAATTGTTGGAATATTCAATAATACTGATTGGGGGGGGGTGAATCAATATTAGACACTTTTTACCATTTTTAACCACAACATGT
>SNQJ01S0001046.1:26031-55987 GCA_010110895.2 Picea sitchensis
GCAGGACTGCTGAGAGGGGATATGCTAAAAAAGAGACCACGATGGTTGAAGAAAGGTGGTGGAAGGAACCTGGAAAGGTGGTGTTAACTTCCACTGAAACCAATACCATATTTGGACTTCACTGACCCCGAGAACCAAGAGCGGCTCGCTGGCCCCGAATTAAATGACTCGCCAGGATTGGTAGGTAAATGGCTCCTCATGAATAATGAGGGATGGGGGTGGGAATGAACCGCCCATCCGTAGAGCCGTCAAGCCTGACCAGTGCGAGGGAAATCGTGCCACACGGAACCTCGCAAGAGGAAAAAGGCATGAGGGAGAAGCGAGAAGGGGATAGACGCGAGGGAAGGAAGAGAACTCTGGAAAATACAGAGTGAGTGATAGCAGAGAAGGGGGAGAGTAACCCTCATTCTCGATCACTGGCAAACAGAGACGCAGTCTCGCAACATCATGGTCTCAGCTCGGGGGTGGCTAGTGGTAAATCCTATCGGAATCGTTGAGCCTACGGTTGGGTGGAAACGAGCACCCCTCTCAGCAGTTGCACTCACTTCTGGTGTTATTTCTGATAAGTGTTTTACATATTGCATCTTGAAATTTATATGTTGGCATATATGCTCATAGTCTGTGTAGTTTTATGAATGGTTTGAGTATAAGACTGTCTATGTAGTGTTTTGATTCAGAAATGGTGGTTGCATACTTATAATGGAAGGGCCACGTATGGCTTATGTTTATAAATAGATTTATATGTATATACGCACATTGAATCAATTCAGAATTTAAGTCGTTTCTTGGGAAATCTATACCCTTATCCGTCTCAGGTGATACCCTGGATAAATATCCCCATAGAGACACCCTTTTTGAAAATCTCAGAAGAGGTAGCACTTTGTGTACAAAGACTCTACAGAGGCGCAGAAGTCATAGAATCCCTTGAGGATTCGAAGAATAAGTATCGATCAACGGATGAGATCCTGTCGAAAGATCTGCGGTCATTCATGACCGTTAGATTAAAGGAATAAACGAGGGTGTTAAATTCCTTAACGCTTTTTCCTTTATCTTCACGAGTAGCGAAGAAATCAAGACCATAGATCCCCAAGGTCCTTGAAAGAATCTGGACTGTGGATTCATGTCCAGGAAGCTTAGGAATGGTGCAATGGAGAGATAGGTCTGAGTCATCAGATCTTGGACTAAACAGCCAACAGACGTTGGATCTGTCGAGAGTTGCACGAGGTTTAAACCTCACGCGAAGAACAACAGAAGCGAAAGTCCTGAGAAAGAGTTCGTATCGGGATTTCAGCATTCGGGAGTTCGAGAGTCTGGAGGATGAGAGTCCGGGCACTTGACATTAGAAGTCCCAAAATAGAAAAAGAACCTGAGCCATCCGTTGGAGGGAGGACACATGTCGCGAAATCACCCATATCAGGGATTCAGACATCGGGAGTCATAGAGGGAAGTCTTTTGACTTCGCGGGTGGCGAAGTCGTGAGAGAATCACAGCCGTCCATCTAAGGAGGACAGAGATCACCTTGTCGTGTACACAGACCCTATAGGAATCACAGAGGTTGAGGAAATCTTTCATGGTTTCAGAGAAGAGAAACTCGGGAGGGATAGTGCCATTTTGTGCACAAAGCCTTAGCTGCAAAGGTCGCAGAGGAGAAGCAAAGGCCGAGACCTTTGATACTTAAGAAATATTTCAAGGAGAAGGAAGATAAGTGCATGTTCAAGGAGGAGCTACAACTATCGTTAGATCAGCTGGAGCGAAATAGATCTAGGTCGTCGAAAAAGTACGTCCAGATGCGCACAGAAGAGAGCATAAATGGACGACAGTGAGACTTCATGGAGAAGTGTCGAATTGTTGTGGTCCATTGGATCGCATTGAGTTGCGAGGGAGTTAAGACATAGAAGCAGCCATGGGAAAAGCTATATGGACAGTGGAGACACTTCGAGATAGAAGTGGAGAACAACCGATAGCCGTTGGATCTTGCAGAGTTGCAAGGCAGTTAGGGTCGATGCAGTCCCGAAGAGGTCTGAGTTCAGGATCTCGCATCTCTGGGCTTCATAAGAAGAGAGCGCAAGAGTTGGGTGCTCCAACTCATGAAGTCGCGAAGTGTGAAGTGGCGAGGAGAAAAATCTGAACCGATGGATCCAGGAATGGGAGGACCATTGGATCAGAACTCCGTGGTGATATCGTATATCGAGAGTTCATGGGTTCAGAGGTTGGAAGGGGTCACTTTTGACCGTAGAAGTCGTGAAGTGCCGAGAGTCGAGGCTTGTGAGAACACGTGGCACATCCATCAGGTGGGGACCACGTGATTGACAAGTGGGCACGCGTCGCCCGGAAAGGAGTCAACACTCTGTTGACTTCTCACGTCTTGGAGATTAGCGAGATAGGAGCACGAAGGCTCAATGCTCCAACTTGCGAGGTTGCGAGTTGCGAGAAGTATGAAAAGGAAGTCAACCATTGCTGACTTTCACATCTCGGGACTTCGGAGAAGAAGAGCATGAGAGCTCGACGCTTCAACTTGCGAGGTTGCGAGTAGCAAAAAATGTCAAAGGGAAATCATGCATCGCATTTCCCCGAATCGTGAAAAGTTGATAAGTGCTTGGCTGGCTTAAGTGCATAGACATGGGACAGGGTCATGTGGACAAGACCCCAAGGGGGAAACCTACCACTCGCTAGCCCTGTCGGGGTTCGACGCTTCGTCGTGTCGGGGTTTGCAGAGTCGAAAGACTTGATTCTATGGTAGTGTTGAGTCATGAAGAGCGAAAGAATGCCATACTTGTTCGGCCTGTGGTCGCGACCCACGATCACATGGATATGGACAAGGAAGGAAATAGCCTATGCTAAGACCTCCGTAGGTATTTTGGGGATTCTGATCCTTGAGAATTCAACGAAAATCTTTGTTTTCCTTAGTGGGTATCTGAAAAATTGGTATTAGAGCATGGTTACAACACTCGGCCTGCATGGGCTCATGAACGAGTTGTGCAGAAGCTCCATTCAAAACACTCCTAAAAAGAGTAACCCCCCCCCCCATGTCTTAACCTTCCTAATCAAAAGACGAAGTTAAGAATGAAAAACCCCTATTGTGTGTGTGTACATGTGAAAATATGAATCATGTATTGGTTATAAATAAATATAAATATTGACTAACAACCAACATTTTTCCTTTTGCACACAAACGGAAGATCAACCATGGGAAATTATCAACGCATAGTATGGTGACTCACCATGAAGTGGGAGAAGGCTCCCACAATAGAGACGAAGAGTCTAACAAAAGGAGGGCAGTAGGGACCCCTCTAGATATAGCCGAGACTGTGAGGATCCTCATGGTCGAATTACAAAGTTGTAAGGCTGACAATGAAAGGATGATGAAAGAACAAGAAAAGCAAACAGAAATTAACGCAGTTTTCCTACAGAGTTTATCCGATCTACAAAGACAAATGCAGCATGAACCTAAAACTCAGAAACATGGTCATATCAATGGCCACACTGAGAGGAGCACCTCGAAAAAGGTCCACCCCAGAGGTAAAGGACCAGTGTCGAGTGATTCCTCTGAGAAGGAAGCTGGCGATTCAGAAGGCTCTTCTAGCAGCAGAACCAATTCCTATTCCCAAAAGAAACAGAAGAAGCAAAAGCCTTCCAAAGGTCAAAAATTCAAAGAATTCATAAAGGCCAAACCGCCCTCCTTCGACAGTGAAATAAAGAAGGGAGAGGAAGCAGAGGCCTGGCTTCTTGGACTAAAGAAGTATTTCAGAGTCCATGAATTTTCAGAAAACATGAAGGCCCGAGTGGCCACCTTCAACTTGAATAGAAAGGCTTCCATCTGGTGGAAAGACCTTAAGAATGTGAAAGGGGTTCGTGAAGAGGACCTATCCTGGAAACAATTTGAGAAATACTTCCGGAAGAAGTATTTGTCGGAAAAATATTTCGACGAGAAGACTAAAGAGTTTTATGAACTCAAACTGGGACAACTCACTATAGAAGAATATGTCAACATATTCCTCGATTTGTTGAGGTATGTACCCTATATTAAAGAGGAAAAGGCAAAGGTGCAATGCTTCATCAGTGGACTGCCTAAGAACTACTGGAACAGAATTGAATTTGATGAGCCAAAGGCCCTTGAAGGAACTATTCGAAAGGCAATCTATTGTCATGAACAGTTTGGACATCGAGAAGAACCTCACGAAGGATGGAAACAGAGGAATAGTTCAAGATTTTAGAAAAGGGGAATTAAATCCTCGGGATTTAAGAACTATAAGAAGAACCCAAGAATGAGCTTCCCATCCCGGAGTATGCACCAGCAGAATTTTCCCTCCTTGAGTGGAAATAAAACTTCTGGACCCATATCAGTGAAGACTGATAACCCGAAGAGAGATCCTTTGAAATTCTGGGGTTGCGGGGAAGAACATCTATTGAGAGACTGTCCACACCGACAACAGAATAGTCGGAGGATTTATAACATCCAAGAAGCTACTACCGTCAATGATGTGGCCAGGAGTGTGCCACAAATTTATGCAGCCTTGGATAATAACCAGGCCGACCACCAAGCTTCAGTAGTGGAAATAGAAGGTATGATTTCCAACCATCTAGTGTCTGTTTTGATTGACCCTGGTTCAAATTTGAGTTATATAGCCCCTAAAGTTGTTGATAAGTGTAAACTATAGCCACAAAAACATACCAAGCCATGGTTGGTACAGTTAGCCACTGGCACCAAAAGGAGGATAGCAGAAGTCATACCAGCCTTCCAATTAATGTTGGGTGAATTCCCCACCCAAGAAACCCTTAACATATTACCCCTGGGATCATATGATCTGTTGATTGGTATGGATTGGCTAGCTGCCCATAAAGCCAAATTGGACTGTTACCATAAGACCTTAGAATGTGTAAGTAAGGAAGGGAAGAGGATAACCCTTCAAGGGATCCAAAAACCTGTCTCGGTGAGACAAATATCATCCCTGCAAATGAGAAAGTATTGCCGAAAGGGATGTACCATATATGCAATACAGGTGTTGAAAATAATCGAAGATGACAAACCAAGCCCTGACGATCACCCTATCCTGAGAGAATACAGAGATGTGTTTCCGGAAGAGGTACCGGGTCTACCTCCGAGAAGGGACATAGACTTCTTGATAGAACTTGCACCGGGAGCGGTGCCGGTGTCTAGGACACCCTACCGGATGAGCACACCCGAGTTAGTTGAACTCAAGTTGCAATTAAAAGAAATGATGGATAAGGGATATATTCGGCCCAGCGTGTCTCCATGGGGAGCACCAGTCTTATTCGTGAAAAAGAAGGACGGTACCCTTAGACTGTGTATAGATTATAGGCAACTCAATAAGGTAACCATAAAGAACAAGTACCCCTTGCCCAAGATTGATGACTTGTTCGATCAATTGGGGGGTGTGTCTATTTTCTCAAAGATTGATTTGAGGTCGGGATACCATCAAGTCCGAATCAAGGGTGAATACATCCATAAAACTACCTTCTGAATGAGGTATGGTCACTATGAGTTTGTGGTGGTGCCATTTGGGTTGACCAATGCCCCTGCCACTTTTATGTGCTTGATGAACAATGTACTCAGCAAGTTCTTAGACAAATTTGTGCTTGTTTTTATTGATGATATATTAATTTACTCCAAGAATAGAAAAGAACATTAGGAGCATCTTATAATTGTGCTACAAGTGCTAAGAGAACATCATCTCTATGCCAAATTAAGAAAATGTGAATTATTCTAGAAGGAAATACATTACTTAGGCCATGTTCTCTCCGAAGAAGGAGTAGCGGTAGACCCTGATAAAATCGGGTCTATCATGGAATGGCCTACCCCAAAGGATGTTTCGGACATCAGATCCTTTATGGAATTAGCAGGATACTATAGGAGATTTATAAAAGGATTCTCCAAGATTGGTTGTCCAATCACTGCCCTCCAGAAGAAGGGGACAAAATTCCTGTGGACACATAAATGCTAAGAAAGATTTCAAACCCTGAAACATCTACTGACCCATGCACCTATGCTGAAGATCGTCGATCCAGAAGATGACTTCCTCATGTGCATAGATGCCTGTAAGGAAGGGCTCAGAGGAGTCCTTATGCAGAAAGGAAGTGCGATCTGCTATGAATCCCAAAAATTAAACGAGCATGAAGTCAACTATGTGACCCATGATCTAGAACTGGCTGCCATAGTACATGCCTTGAAAATGTGGAGGCATTACCTCCTGGGAAGAAAATTTGTACTTATGACAGATCACTGTGGATTGCGATACCTGTTTGATCAACCAAAGCTCAATGTTAAACAAGCTAGGTGGATGGCCCTCCTTAGCGAGTTTGATTTTGAAATTAAACACATTAAAGGAAAGGAAAATAGGGTGGTCGATGCCCTTAGCAGAAGTATGAAAACAATTCACCTAGCAACGGTGAGCATATGTGAGATAGATGTCAAGGAAAGAATCAGAAATGCACAAGAAACAGATCCCTTCGTCCAGACCGTGACCATGTACCTACAACAAGAACCCACTGGGGTAAAATATGAAGGCTATCAGATGACCGAAGGAGGTCTGTTCACTTACAAAAACATATTTTATATTTCAGCGTGTGACGACTTGAAGAGGTTCATTATGGATGAACTACATAAAAGACCCTATAATGGTCATCCAGGATACCAGAAGATGATCACTGCCACCAGGAAACAATTTTATTGGCTTAGATTGAAGAAAGACATAGCCGAGTACTTAGCCAAATGCATTGAGTGCCAACAGGTTAAAGTAGAACATCGACACCCAACAAGATTATTGCAACCTTTACCAATCCCATAATGGAAATGGGAAACCATCTCCATGGATTTCATCACTAGATTACCAACCTCAACCAAACAGAATGATTCCATTATGGTGGTGGTGGATAAATTGAGCAAGTCTACTCACTTCATCCCCGTCAAGTCGACCTGCAAGGCAATCGATATCACCCAGGTATTCATGAAAGAGATATTCAGACTGCATGGTATGCCGAAAGAGATCGTGTCTGACAGAGACACAAAATTTACTTCCAACTTTTGGAAATTGCTGATGGTTGGTTTAGAGACCAAGTTGTTGTTTAGCACCGCCTATCACCCTCAAACCGACGGACAGACAGAAAGAGTGAATCAAATATTATAAGAAATGTTAAGGATGCATGTAATGCATCAACCCAAGAAATGGGAAGACTACCTGCCACTAGTAGAATTCACCTACAACAACGGCTACCAAGCATCCTTAAAGATGAGTCCCTTTGAAGTCCTCTATGGTAGACCGTGCAACAATCCTATCAGTTGGAGTAATCCCGTAAACAAGATTTCTTTTGGACCCGACATGTTGAAAGAAATGGAACAACAAGTGACCCAGATAAAACAAAACCTGAAGGTCGCTCAGAACCGACACAAAAGTTATGCCGACCAAAACAGAACTCCAAGAGAGTTCAAAGCGGGAGACCATGTATATCTCAGAGTTAGGCCCAGGAAGAGTTCCCTAAAAATGGGAGCTTGTGCCAAGTTGGCACCTCGATATTGTGGACCCTTTGAGGTTCTAGATAGAGTGGGACCTGTAGCCTATAGGCTAGCACTTCCTCCCACAGTCAAAGCACATAATGTTTTCCATGTCTCATTATTGAAGAAATATGTACATGATGCTAACCATATAATTGATTGGTCTGTGATTCAGGTGGAACCAAAGGGAGAATTTCTACCAGACCCCCAATGCATATTGGACAGAAAGGAAACCCTGCTCCGGAACCGAACCATTGCACAAGTCAAGGTGCAGTGGAAACATTTTGGCCCGGATGAGGCTACATGGGAAATGGAGGATTCCATGAGACAGGCATATCTGATTTTGTTTATTTATGTACATGCATGTCATGTTGATAGATAAGAACATCGAGGATGATGTTCCTTTAAGGGGGAGGGAATTGTAACACCATGTTTCCCCCAGTTTGTAAAAATAACTATACTGGCCAAGAACTGTGGCAAACCCAAAAACATGAATAATATTATGTATATATATATTGCAGGACTATTGAGAGGGGATATGCTGAAAAAGAGACCACAATGGCTGAAGAAAGGTGGTGGAAGGAACCTGGAAAGGTGGCGTTAATTTCCACCGAAACCAATACTGTATTTGGACTTCACTGGCCCAGAGAACCAAGAGCGTCTCGCTGGCCCCGAATTAAATGACTCGCCAGGATTGGTATGTAAATGGCTCCTCATGAGTAATGAGGGATGGGGGGCGGAGTGAACTACCCATTCGTAGAGCCGTCAAGCCTGACCAGTGCGAGGGAAATCGTGCCACACACAACCTCGCAAGAGGAAAAAGGCATGAGGGAGAAGCGAGAAGGGGACAGACGCGAGGGAAGGAAGAGAACTCTGGAAAATACAGAGTGAGTGATAGCAGAGAAGGGGGAGAGTAACCCTCGTTCTTGGTCATTGGAAAACAGAGAAGCAGTCTCACAGCATCGTTGTTTCAGCTCAGGGGTGGCTAGTGGTAAATCCTATCGGAATCGTTGAGCCTACGGTTGGGTGGAAACGAGCACCCCTCTCAGCAGTTGCACTCACTTCTGGTGTTATTTCTGATAAGTGTTTTACATCTTGCATCTTGAAATTTATGTGCTGACATATATGCTCATAGTCTGTGTAGTTTTATGAATGGTTTGAGTATAAGACTGCCTGTGTAGTGTTTTTATTCATAAATGGTGGTTGCATACTTATAATGGAAGGGCCACGTATGGCTTATGTTTATAAATAGATTTATATGTATATACGCACATTGAATCAATTCAGAATTTAAGTCGTTTCTCGGGAAATCTATACCCATATCCGTCTCAGGTGATACCCTGGATAAATCTCCCCATAGAGACACCCTTTTTGAAAAGCTCAGAAGAGGTAGCACTTTGTGTACAAAGACTCTACAGAGGGGCAGAAGTCGCAGAATCCCTTGAGGATTCGAAGAATAAGTATCGATCAACGGATGAGATCCTGTCAGAAGATCTATGGTCATTCACGACCGTTAGATTGAAGGAATAAACGAGGGCGTTAAATGCCTTAACCCTTTTTCCTTTATCTTCGCGAGTAGTGAATAAATCGGGACCGTAGATCCCCAAGGTTCATGAAAGAATCTGGACCGTGGATTCATGTCCAGGCAGCTTAGGAACGACGCAATGGAGAGACAAGTCTGAGCCGTCAGATCTTGGACTAAACAACCAACAGACGTTGGATCTCATGTTGAGAGTTGCACAAGGTTTAAACCTCATGTGAAGAACAACAGAAGAGAAAGTCCCGAGAAGGAGTTCGTATCGGGATTTTGGCATTCGAGAGTTCAGGAGTCCGAAGGAAGAGAATTCGGTCACTCAACATCAGAAGTCCCGAAATAGCGAAAGAACCTGAGCCGTCTGTTGGAGGGAGGACACGTGTCGTGAAATCACCCATATCGGGGATTCGAACATCGAGAGTCATAGAGGGAAGTCTTTCGACTTCGCGGGTGGAAAAGTCGTGAGAGAATCACAACCATCCATATGAGGAGGACAGGCATCACCTTATCGTGTACACAGACCCTGTAGGAATCACAGAGGTCGAGGAAATATTTCACGGTTTCAGAGAAGAGAAACTCGGGAGGGATAGTGCCATTTTGTGCACAGAGCCTTAGCTGCAAAGGTCGCAGAGGAGAAGCTAAGACCGAGACCTTTGATACTTAAGAAATATTCCAAGGAGAAGGAAGAGAAGCGCATGTTCAAGGAGGAGCTACAACTTCCATTAGATCAGCTGGAGCGAAATAGATCTGGGTCATCAAAAAAGTACGTCCAGACGCACAAAAAAGAGAGCAAAAATGGACGGCAAAGAGACTTCGTGGAGAAGTGTCGAATTGTCGTGGGCCATTGGATCGCACTGAGTTGCGAGGGAGTTAAGCCATAGAAATAGCCATGGGAAAAGATGTATGGATGGTGGAGACACTTCGAGATAGAAGTGGCGAACAACCGATAGTCGTTGGATCTTACAGATTTGCAAGGCAGTTAGGGTCGGTGTAGTCTCGAAGAGGTCTGAGTTAGGGATCTCTCATCTCGGGGTTTCGCAAGAAGAGAGCTTAAGAGTTGGGTGCTCCAACTCATGAAGTTGCGAAGTGAGAAGTAGCGAGGAGAAAAATATGAACCGTTGGATCCAGGAATGGGAGGACCGTTGGATTAGAACTCCATGGTGATATCGTATATGGGGAATTCGAGGGTTCGGAGGTTGGAAGGGGTCACTTTCGACCGTAGAAGTCGCGAAGTGTCGGGAGACGAGGCTCGTGACAACACGTGGCCCATCCATCAGGTGGGGCCCATGTGATTGATAGGTGGGCACACATCGCCCTGAAAGGAGTCAACACTCTGTTGACTCCTCGCGTCTCAGAGATTCGTGAGATAGGAGCACGAAGGCTCAACACTCCAACTCGCGAGGTTACGAGTTACAAGAAGTGCGAAGAGGAAGTCAACCATTGCTAACTTTCGCGTCTCGAGATTTTGGAGAAGAAGAGAACAAGATCTCGACACTTCAACCTACGAGTTTGCGAGTAGAGAAAAGTGTCAAAGGGAAGTCATGCATCTCATTTCCCCGAATCGCGAAAAGTCGATAAGCACTTGGCTGGCTTAAGCGCGTAGACACGGGACAGGGTCATGTGGACAATACCCCAAGGGGGAAACCTGCCACTCGCTAGCACTGTCGGGGTTCGGCGCTTCGTTGTGTCGGGGTTTGCAGAGTCGAAAGACTCGACGCTTTGGTAGTGATGAGTCGCAAAGAGAGAAAGAACGCCATACTTGTTTGGCCTGTGGTCGGGACCCACAATCACATGGAGATGGACAAGGAAGGAACTAGCCTATGCTAAGACCCCCGTAGATATTTCGGGGATTCTGATCCTCAAGAATTCGACAAAATTTTTTGTTTTCCTTAGTGGGTATCTGACATGTTTCTTCTCCTGATTCCAATGAGCTATTACACTTAGAGGTTCCTCCAAGTAATGTGCCCAAAATGACCTCTTTAGTGAATTCAATTAACTTATAGCTCAAAATAGTCAAAATCATGGAAATCGTCGAAATGCAATGGAACCAAAGCCAACTTGTGTGGAATGGCTCATAATGATGGAATATGATGAGCAATGCAAGTTGAACCCCACAATGCCTCTCAATAACCCTTGTACTTGATATAACATCCATTTGGCTACTCTGGTCATCATAAACCTATGCACTGTGATGATGTCCCAAAGTGGGGACATTACATAGGCTGCTTTTTACTGTTCCATGAAACAACCTCAGATCCAATGCCAAACACATATCCAGTGGTTGATCTTCGATCATCCGGATTGCCAGCCCAATCAGAATCTGAGTAACCTGTCAACTCAACATCAGATGCATCAGTATATTTAATACCATAATCAAGTGTTCCTTTTAGATACCTGAGTATCGTCTGTGTTGCATTCTAATGGATTTCTAGAGGTGTCTCCATAAACTGACTTAACACACTCACAAAGTATGCAATATCAGGTCTAGTTGTGGTGAGATAATTCAAACTACCCACCATCTGTCTATACATAGTGCCATTCACCTCCTTCGAACCATCATCACAACAAAGTTTCACATTCCGCTGCATAGGAACAATAGAAGACTTACACTAATCCATTTTAAATATCTTAAGTACTTCTCTGATATACTTACTCTGACAAAAAAAAGTTTGGCCTGCATTTCTCCAAAGTTCAAGATCTAGGCAGTAATGTAACTCACCAAGATCTTTCATTTCAAATACCTATGACAACTACTCCTTTATTTCATCAATTAATTTCTCTGCATTTCCTGTAATTATCAAATCATCAACATATAAGGAAATCAATACTATATACCCCTGCTCATCAAATTTGGTATACATATTTGGATCACTTTTTCTCCTCATAAAACCTTGTTGAAAAAAGAAAGAGTATATCTTCTCATACCATGACCTAGGTGCTTGTTTTAGTCCATACAATGATTTCTTTAACTTACACACTAAGTGTTCTTGCCCTTTTTCCACAAACCCTTTAGGTTGAGTAAGGTAAACCTCCTCATTTAACTCACCATTCAAAATGAATATTTAACATCTAATTGGTGTAGCTTCCAATGATACTTTGTAGCTAAAGAAATTAATAATCTGATAGTATTCAATTTAGCTGTTGGTGCAAATGTTTCAGCATAATCAACACCTTTTGTTTGTGAATACCCCTTTTCCACCAGTCTTGCCTTATATTTATCTATACTACCATCTGATTTAAATTTGGGTTTGTATATCCATTTTTATCCAATGGGATTTTTATGTTTAGGCAATTTAGTCAATTCCCAAGTATTTTTTTTCATTATAGATTCGTATTCTTCCTCCATTGCATTTCTCCATTCATAATGTTCATTTGCTTCATCAAAACTCATGGGTTCTATGACATTTGAAATGCTAATCATTAGGGCATAGTCTCTATACCTCCCAGGAAATCAAACCTGTCGTGAAGATCTTCTTAATTGATTATCTTCCTCCCCACTTTGTGAAGATCTGTCTTTGCCTCTAGGTGATCTGTGATTGCTTGAATTGTCCATATCACTGAGTCCTTCTTGTTGTTGTTGCTGCTGGTGTCGCTGCAGTTGTGGCTACTGCTGCGGTTGTTGTTGCTACTCTTCTTTAAATTATTCATCAAGAAGTCTATGCCATTCCTCATGACTGTTTTCGTCATGATTTCCTGCTTCCTACTCATGGAAAAGTACATCTCTACTTGCAAATACTTTGTGAGTAGCAGGATCAAATAGTTTGTATGCTTTAAATTCAGAACAGTACCCAATGAAAATACATTTAATGGATTTAGCATGCAATTTCTTGCTATTCTCCTTTGGAATATGTGTAAAAGCCTTACACCCAAATACTTTCAAATTGTGAACTACAGGTTTGGAACCATACAAGGCTTCGAAAGGAGTAACATTATCAAGACACCTTGTTGGAATTCTATTCTTTAAATAAACTGCAGTATTTATGTCTTCAACCCAAAATGCATTCGAGAGATTCTTACCTTTCATCATACTGCGTGCACACTCTACCAGAGTTCTGTTTTTCCTTTCAGTGACTCCATTCTACTGTGGAGTGTGAGGTACTGTAAAATGATGTACTATTCCATGATCTTTTCAATATTTGTTGAAGTCCTGTGATTTATAATCTCCCCCTTGATCTGAACGGAGGATTTTGATGGATTTTCCTGTCTGCTTTTCCACCATGGTTCTGAATTCCTTAAAGTATTCGAAAACATCACTTTTTCGTCTAAGGAAGTAAACCCATGTGTATCTCGTGAAATCATCAATAAATAAGAGAAAGTAAAATGCACCTCCTAAAGACGTAGTCTGCATAGGTCCACAAACATCAGCATGCACAAGATCTAACACATCTCTTTTTCTCCTGTCAGGATTAGAGGGGAATTTATCTCTATGCATATTTCCTAATGCACATCCATCACACGCAACATTCTCATTATTTAACATGGGAAGTCCTTCAACCATATTATTTTTCTGTAATAACAATAAATCAGGATGATTGATGTGTCCATACCTTTAATGCCAAAGAATCTATGTTGGCATAGTTGCAGAAGTTAGTGTGTGATGTGCTTTGTTGGTAACATCAAGTTTGTATATGTCTCCTACTCTGACTCTCATTGCAACAGTTTTGAAATGGTCCAACAGATCCTTCACTATGCAATAATTCTTGAAGAACTCAACCTTCAAGTCCTGATCTGTAATGGTAGACACAGAGATCAAATTTTTCTTTATTCCTGGCACGTAAACAACATTGCGAATGTGATGAATTGTACCATTCGACAATGTCACAGGAATGTCTCCATATCCCTTGATCTGATGAGTGCGATCATCACCAAGATATATGTTGGATCCATTCTGTGTTTCTTTAAAATTATTATACCACATCTTATTGCATGTCATATATATTGATGCTCCAAAATCCAAAAACCAGGCATCAGAATCATTTGTTTTAGTAGATAAAGCAACATTAGACACAAACAACCTAAGATCCCATGAATCAAAATTTGGGGGTTCATCAATATCATCACTAACAATAAGAAATATGAGATCATGATTTGATGATTTTTCTACATAATGACCTGAATGCTTTCTAGGTTTGTTCCTAGCCTCATCACTTTTCTTCTTATGTCAGTCTTTAACAATATGTCTAGGTCAACCACAATAAAAATAACTCTTTGATTCAATCATGTTAGATTGCATACCTTGATTCGGTCTTGGATATTGTCTTCTCTAGGATGAATTGCCTCTCTTCCATGAACTGCCTCATCTACCTCTTTCTCCTAATCTCCCTCTCGCGGATCTCTTATTTGACCACAGTGCCAAATCTTTATTCTGAGGCTTCGGATTCCCGCGCCTCTCTTCCTCTTGCAGCAAAATACCTGTCAATTCTTCAAACATAGGAGGTTTCTCCCTTGCTGCGAGACCTGTTATGAACATATGATAATCTTCCAGCATACCATTTAAGGTAATAGTGATCAGATGAGTGTTGGAAACATTTCCCCCTAGATTTACTAGCTTGGCTTTCACCTCTTTAATACGACCCAAGAATTAACTAACAAATTCATTTCCATCCATCTTAATGCCTAGCAATTTAGTTTTCAAGAACAAAATGTGATTTGTGTTGCTAGTTTCATACAATGCTTTAAGCGTTGTCCACGTTGCAGTAGAAGTTATAGTTTCTCTAATATGTGGAATTATGCTATTTTTAACAAACACGCACAACAATACCTTTTCCTTGTTTTCACACTTCTCCCAATCTTGGATCTTTGTTGATGTCGCACCTCCAGCCGCATCAGGTTTCACTTCAGTTCCCTACGCAATGTTCTAGACACCATAGCCTTCCATGAGCGTCTGCATCTTAAATTTTGAGTTAATGAAATTTGTCTCATCTAACTTGTTGGCTTCGTTGAGGTAGGTCTCCGCCAGCAAATTCACCATCGCTGCAAGATAGTCTCTGCAAGTGAATCACCAAGGATATGCAACTTTCTGTCGCTCTGCCTTCGGATACCACCGATCCATCTCAATATTTGTTCTCAGCTTAAATCATGCATGCATCCACCTTTAAATCATACATGCATCCATGAATGCACCTTAATATCCAAAATATCCACTTTTTAAAAAAAAAACTTATCCTCACACTTTAATATAAAAGATATCCATTATAATAAGTTTTAATATCCCTTTTAAATTTTATACCTCAAAAAAAAAAATCTGCACTTTTTAATATCCACCATTTATGATCCACTTTTAAATATCCTATATATACTTCAAAAAATAATCAAATGCTCGAAATCATGGCATTCAAAACTTTTTCTCCAAAAAAACAAACAATCAAACTCATGCTTTATGAAAAATCAGATTGGCTTCAAACTCCACGCATGCAAAAGTTTCAAACGAATGCCAATCTTCTCCACAAATTCGTGCTACCTCCACACGCACCTAAAAATTGCTCACCTCCACGCTCAAATCTCATGCAGATTTTGCAAGTGGTGGATCTGCCTCACGCTCAGCAAAAACTCAGATTTTCTCATGGCCCTTCTTTCAAGCTCGCTATTCAGCAAAAAAAATGGGGCTCCCACAAGCTCTCACGCTGCAGGGTTTCCACAAAGAGATCCCAAATCGCGCCTTTGAATAAGCATATCGAATCTGCTCGAGGTTTCCAAGCAAGAAATCCCAAGCTCACGCAACAAAACCTCACGATTTCCAAGAAAGAAATCCCACTTGCTCACACAACAAAAACTCACGATTTCCACACGGCCTGCACAAACACAAATGTTTCCGCACCTCACGCTACAGTAGACTGCGGGGAGTCTGCACCTCACGAGTTACTTGGATGTGGAAATCTTTAAATCTTTCCGCATTGTAATACACAATTCGATTGCGGAAATTTGAGGTCTTTCAAACGCGGGAAACTTTCAGTAGTATGCTGCCACACGGACATGAGGACTTCTAGAAATTTTCACACTTCACTTCAGTGGATCTGATACCAACTTAGAAATATGAGGAACAAATATACAACAAAGCAATGCTCATACAATCTATGTTGAATGAAGACTGATTACATCATTATATAGGAAACTAACCTACTTAGACTGTTACAACAAACTCCAGATAACTAGACTTTACTTACGCTACTGACTCTGTCAACTAACGCAGCCAAGTGAGAAGTTTGAGTTTAATGGTTCCATGAGAGTTCCCTTGGTAGTGAAAAAAATCAGTTTGTGTATGTTACATATATGTATGCTTTAAGGTCTCAAATATTCAATTCCTTGTATATTCAATTCCTACAAGGAAGCAATTGCAAGCACAAGTGGTGGTTCTCCAACAGACAAAAATGAAAAGGAGAAATCGAGAATCTCTGCAATGGAATTCGATATGAAAGCATTTCGATCCACGGTGGCTATTGGAAAAGAATATGCGTCCACTGACACAAGAGGTACTTCTCAGGAAGAGTTGAATTGTGAAGAGAATAAAATGATCTCAGGTTCTACGGACATGGAGAAAGTTGATACAGATGTGGAGTTATTCATTGCTAAGTTCTACGACAGAATGAAGTTGCAGAGACTGAAATCTATAGTTGAATACCGTGATATGACGGAACAAGGAGCTAGATAACATTTTTGGTGTTGAATTTTCTTGTATATATCTTATAAGTAATGTTTGAGACTGACACCCGGGCAAACAAAAAGGAAGGCACTCCTTTCAGATCAGACCAACACCGAGATAAGCAAAGCAGAGAAGGGGGCATCTATTGGGACATCTATATTTCCTTCTCCCATGCATAAACTCAACTCCACTCCACCCTCTCAGCTTTCCAGATGGCTTCCCTTGCTTTTAAAGCCGACTTTGCGCCGACTTCGAATTACAAGGAATAAACTCGACTCGAGATGCTTTTATAGCCAACTCGTCTCTTCAGAAGTCGACTTCGAATTACATTTTTGAGATGGCTTCCTTCGATTTTAAAGACAACTGGGCTCTTCAGAAGTCGACTTCGAATTAGAGGCTTCCCTCGCTTTTAAAGTCGATTCATCTCTTCATAAGTCGATTTCAAATTACATTCTTCTGAAAAGCCGAGTCTGCTTTAAAAGAGAGGGAAACATCCCGGAAGATGAGAGCGTGAAATGGAGTTTATGCGGGAGAAGGAAATAGAGATGCCCCAATTCTAGCTCCTCATCTACTGAAAGTGGTCAGATCTAGAGTCTGGTTTGTAACGCGGTGGAATGACAAATGAAATGTTGGGGATTATCGAGCAACAACTATGCGGATTTCATAGCCTTCTTGAATTCTTGGACGTTGCCATACAACGCTATGAGCTTCACTACATTGAACGGAACTTTGGGAAAAAGGGAGGAAATAATTGCCCATATTCCTAACTATATTTGTTAACCTACAACCTTATAATCCCTTAAGTGGGACGCTCTTTAATTCTGACTTATCATCACCTAATGATCATATGCAACAACTAATGCTGATATGTTATCTAATTAGTAATCAATATGGCTTTTCCTCTCTATCAATGTTATCACTACCATGCAGAGGCACAAACATGAACTATAGCTCTTCAAGGCATCTCAAACAACCTTTAAAAACAGTTCGGCAGATCCCAAGATTTGCATCACATTAATATGATGGCAAAGAGTTGTTACTTCTGGAATAGTAAAAAAACTTCGTTGAAGGAGATGGGTGCGTGATTCTGTGATGCAGGCTTCATTACTTTGGGTTTGGTGATAACACACATAAATGGCGTGAGGATGTTCCTTCTATGTTGTACGGGCAAGGAGGCTGTTGTGAGAAGTTTTTATCTGGCACCTCAAAAATCAGTAAATTTAGAATAATCAATCTGTATAGTTGCTTTGATACTCAATATAAGACCCTCTTTACATAATTTAGCCATCTATCTTGTGTGAGATACCTTTAAATGAAGGCTGAAAAGAGAGTTTAGGACAGAATTTCCTCTTCAATTTAAAAGTACTTCAATTTTTTTCAAAACATAAACTACGCAAATTTTGGCCGGGGCAAATAATCCATGGAATGTAAGCATAATAATTTTGAGCAAATTCCTCGACTTTGTTATTCAGATTTGTCCATTTGGTCTATAATTGATGAAAATAGTGGCATTTTTATGGAGACAATTGACAACTGCTATTTAAAAGAAATGATGCTTCCCATTAACCTTTGTAGCTCATCAAGTCTTGTTTGTAAATTATATTGCCAAATGTCTTTTTATTTTAAGTACCTTTATTTATGATATGATATACTCATATATATATATATATATATATATACATGGTTATAACTATTGGATTTGTATTCTAAGGTCTCTGGGTTACAATGTCACTTGCATTTTATATTCCTTCAAATGAATGATAAGGTAACCCTAGCAGATTAGGTTTCTAACATTTCCTTCTTAATTAGAAGGGGTGTATGTGAGTCCAAGTTGAGAGCTCATATCTAAAAGTGGACAACTGAAATATGGAAGTTGACATTCCCCCCTTAATCTGAAGGGGTGTATGTGAGTCCAAGGTGAGAGATCATATCTAAAAGTGGGCAGCTGAAATATGGAAGTGTGTAGTTGTTGATGGCAGAATGTGCTCTTTGAATATGGTGGTTTTGGGATGACCACAAACCAAATGACTAGCAAAAGATTATGTCTTCTACTAAATGGTGGTGGTGGTTTAAGGAAGACCAAAAACCAATCTGGTGGTTTAATAATAACCGCAAACTCTAGAACCCTAATCTAGGCTCAATGGTTCTGTTGGCACAGGGGCAGACCTAGGATTCAGCTCCAAGATTGCACCAACAAGCCATAACTACTGGCCCTTTCATCTACACCTGCGAAGCAGATGCAGTCTCACCCGAAGCAGCTATGGGGGGTTGCAGGATAGAGATGCCTACAAGCAAGGGAACTATCAAGTGGATCCAACACTAAAACAATACAACATGTATATATCACTTATCAGCTTAGATCTATTCAACACATCTATCAGATCTACCATAGCAATGCAATAACAATATATCAAGGAAAAATAACACAACATCAATAGCACACACAAGACAAATATACGTGATTCACCCTCTCTCTAGGGCTACGTCCACATAACTGTGCTTTATAATGTATTAAGATGAAGCATACAGTTATTGTCTGTGCTCTTAGCTAGCAAATCTTCTTTCTTCTCCTCTCTATCTCTCCCCTCCCTGCGCACCCAGCTAGAGGGTTGATATTCACACCTAGGTGAAGATCTTACAATAAAAAATGCTCTCGTACTCAACACTTCTCTCTAACTCGATATTAGTCATTCAATCACATATCAACAATAGTAACAACAACAACTACAATTAGATCGAACCTCCTTCCCTCATGTAGGTTCTTATTTATACATTACAATCACTCACCAACATCCTTAGGCCGAAACCTAGGTGTCAAAACCCTAGATACTGAAACCCTAGGTGTCTAAAACCCTAGGTCAACTTGACCCGTGTTTTCAAGGCTTCGCCAGCCTGTCTTCCCTTCCTTCTCGCGTGATGCTCCAAAGCATCCAATGCTGGATTTTTCCTCTTGCTGGGTTGTCCACGATCCTTCTTCCTTGCCGATCTGTAATCCTGAATCTCCTCATCCAACGACTTGCTTCATTTTACTTCGCTCTGTCTTTTCTGCTCTTTTGCTCACTTCGACCTAGTAACAGTTACTGTGTTTTCTGCAAAGTTTGAATTTTGCCTTTTATTCCTTGTTCTTCTCTTATTTATATAACTAAGGGCCAACATGCCCCCAACACTCACCTATGACTCGTCCCGAGGCACTTCAGATCTGACCCTTTTGTTTTACTTCGACTTCAGACTGTGCAGTGCAACCTTTGCTTTCTGCTCTATGGCTTCTCTCCTTCCCTGTGTAGATTGTCCTTTCTGTGTCTGGTACCTAGTTTCAACTGCACCTGGTACCTAGACCCTTTTCCTTATGCTTTTACTGAGAGATGTGAGGAAGCTAGTTGTCATAGTACAATTTCAACCGGCTCCAATTCACTAATCCTACCTTCCATTCTCCCTTCAAAGTCTTCAACTGCATAACTCCTTCTATAACATAGGCGATCTCATATGGCCGAAGCCAATACATTCTGAACTTCCCAGGATGTTTTATGAACTTACTGTCATATACCAGCACTAGATCACCTTGTCTAAATGCCTTCTTCTTGATGTGCCTGTCATGATAGGCCTTTTCTCTTTCCTTTTACACCTACTGATGAAATCCTGCAATAAATTTGTCTTCTTCGAGTTTGATCAATTGTGCAATCCTCTCTTGAACAATGCCACTATCATCCATAGCTATAAAGGAAACAATCCTTAGACTTGGTACCAAATATTCCATTGGGACGACAGCTTCGAGACCATATACCAACTTAAAAGGGGTATGCATTGTTAGCTTCTTGCAAGTGGTTCTATAGGCCCAAAGTACTATTGGTACTCTTAAATCCCAGTCATCCCTATTCACATTGAAAATCTTCATCAACGCTACCTCCGAGATCTTATTGAATGCCTCCACTGTCCCATTTTCTTGTGGATGGTAAGGTGTGCTCTTCTGATGGCAGACTGCAAATTCCTCAGTCAGGGCTTCAATTGTTTTATTTATGAAATGTGTGCCTTGATCACTCATAAGGATCTTTGGGCATCCAAACCTGGTTATGATGTCATCAAATATGAAGTGCGGAGCTGTAGTTGCACTACAGTCCTTGACTACTCTTGCTTCATCTAATCTGGTCAATTACTCTGTTGTTCTAATTATGTACCTTTCTCTTGTGTGCTTTCCTAGTGGGTTTATAGGTCTCATGAAGTAAATGGCCCATTTCTCAAATTCTTGTAGGGTCAACTGTGGTGCTAGTGACATTTCATCTCTTATGGATGGTTTCCCAAATCTTTGGCATACATCGCAGGCTCTGTAATAGTCTTTAGCATCTCTGTGTAAGGTAGGCCACCAAAGGCCATCTCTAAGAGCTTACTGCACAGTTTCTTTCCCTGCGTAGTGTCCTCTTTTGATGCCTTCATGAGCTTCCACGAGGATCATCGCTCATTCTTCCTCCATAACACATCTTCTTAGTATCTCATCAGGTCCCATCTTGTATAGTTGTCAAGCTATAAGTGAAAAGTCAGCAATGCGCGCTACTAGATGTTTCTTCTGGGGAATTGTATACTGGATAGGGGCCATTCCTGTTGATAGGAACTGGACTATTTCTGTGAAATGGTCATCAATCTTTCTAATGGCCAGCAATTGTGCATCCGACAGTGTATCCTCCAAAGTAGTGGGCTCTTCTCCATGTTCCAAACTCGAAAAGTGGTCAGGACCTTTGTTCATTCTTCCTGGATTTACTACGATCTCAAAGTCATATTCCTGAAATAGCAGAAGCCATATGCATATTCTCCCCCCCAACACTATCTTGTTGATGAGGTATTTCAACGCAGAGTGATCAGTAAACATTTTAAAGTGTCCTCCCAACAAGTAGTGGTGAAATTTCTGCAGCGCATACACCATGGCTAACCCCTCTCGCTCAGTAGTGGTGTAATTGATCTCAACAGTTGATAGTTTCCTGTTGGAAAAGGCTAACGGATGGTCAATATCTCCTTCCCCAGGTTGTGCTAACACTGCTCCTAAGTCAATATAAGATGCATCGACATGCACATGAAACTCCTTGCTCCAATCTGGAAAAACCAAAATAGGTGCAGTAACCATTTTTTGTTTCAGTGTGTCGAAGCTCTGCTGGCACTCTTCTGTCTAACTAAACTAACAGTCTTTCTTCAAAATCTTCTCCATGGGTGTTGCAATCTGGGCATATCCTTTAATGAACTTCCTGTAATATCTTGTGTGTCCTAGTGCAGTGCACAACTATTTGACTAAAGTAGGAGGGGGTAGATCAACTATAATGACAATTTTAGATGGATCAACCAACAATCCCTGCTTGCATACAATATGACCTAACAACACTCCAAATGGTGAGAAGAAGATGCATTTCTTCAGATTCAAGGCAATTTGACACTTCCTGCATTTATTCAACATTAGCCTTAGACATTCAATATGATTTTTCAATAAACTAAAAATAGTCCAATCATCAAAGTATGCTTCTAGAAATTTATGCAACAACTCCTTGAATGCTTCGACCACCACTCTGGAAAAGATGGCTGGGGAATTCTTCAATCCAAATGGCATCACTGTATACTGATAGGACCCCCATTCTGTTGCAAATGTGGTCTTATGGTGGTCTTCCTTGGCAATCCAGATTTGATGGTATCCTGAAAATCCATCTATAAAAGAATATACTTCAAGGCCTCCCACATTATCTAACACTTCGTCAGTGAATGGCGTAGGGAAGGGGTAATGAAAATAGGCATTGTTCAGGTTTCTGATATCTACGCAGATCCTAATCTCTCATGTCTTCTTATCTTGCACCATCATAGGGCTAATCCACTCTGACTCTTCCACAGTTTCTATAATCCCATCTTCCAGAATTCTATCGAGCTCAATATTTACTTTCTCTTTATATTTAGGGTTCAATTTGTAGGGTCTCTTTTTGACTAGTCTTGCATATGGTTTCAAAGGGATCCTCATCTCTCCCATAGGCCCTTTAATACCCTTCACATGATTGAACTTGGTTGGAAACAATTCCTGATATTCATGCAGTAATTCTGTAATCTTGTCAATAGTGGCAGCATCCCAATAATCTCCAACATTTGCAAGCTTTGGTGTCTTCTCTGTTCCAATATTGACTTTCCTAATTTTGATTGGATGTCCAATGAATGGTAACTCAATTCCTGGGCCTTCCACGTCTCTTTGGCCTTTTGTTTCAGTGATGTTCACCTTTCTTGGATCATCGTCTTCATCAACACTAATGTTGTAACAACCATGTAGTTTCTGGAGAGGTGCAGTCCATCTGTCCTCTTCTTAATCCAAAGGGAGGTTAGATGCCTCCTCGAATACTTTCTGTCTTAAAATTTCCAATGCTTGATCTACTGAAGGATATTGACTTTCAAATAAGAATGTGGTTACAAAATTATGAGTCATACCTTCCCAAACTGTAGTGATGAGGCGTAGCTCTGCTTGAAGGTACCAGTTGATAGGTGTCGTGTCCAATGTTTTTATGAATTTGTGCACCCACTGATCTTGAGGAATGTTTCTCCAGGCTACTTCACAACTTCGCACATGTTCCTTTAGGAAGCTTCAACCTATGTACCGAACTTCACAACCTTCTACTTGTGCTGAGAACCGCGCTGTCATCAAGGTACGACATTGTACTCATTCTGTAATGTTGTTTTTGTGTGTCCCCCACCATCTTGCTGGTGTGGTTTTTAGGGCCTCATTCATTGCCAATAGTGTTTGTTGCATTGGTACACTTTCTTCAAAGTCTGATAAGAAGGTTTCTAAAGGATTCAGACCATCAAAGGTGGGTAAATTACTTACTGTTGTGCCGATCCAACAAACTTCTCTGGTTAATCTAGCACATCTTCTTGTAGATACTTCATACATTTTATTCTTCCATTTCTCCAGTGCTTCGTCTGAGTCTGACGAACATGCGTTGTCACTTTTCCATCTTAGGTTTCCATCAACCATAGGATAAATGTAATCATGTTGTCTGGCTGTTACTTTGTATATGTTTTCCGGTTCATATGCACGGTCTTCTTCTCTAATAGGTTTTTTGTATCGCCGACCTTCATCTGGATCTAAAGGTGAAATGACCCTAATTCCATTTCTTTCAAAATTCATAAGTCTTTTCTTTAAATCAACCACAGTGGAATTATTGAAAACCTAATCAATTCCTAACAATGAGGGGTAAGGACAACTATCATCAACTATCTCAATTACCTCAAAGTCTACAAACGTTCTTACTCCGTCGATGTCCACAGGGACATGTCCCATTCCTCCAAAGGGGCTGACAGCTTGTTGATTAGCCATCCTGAGCCTGATAGGGGAATATATCAACTTTGGTTTTCCCATCAGTGCCCAAGTTTGCTTTGGCATGACATTGACCTCCAACCCTAAGTCGAGGACCACATACTCTATATCATATTCTCCTATTTGAGCATTCAAGTGTAATTTCTTACTCGTCCTTCTATTTTTGGTGATTTGGTGTACTTCCCTATTTAGTAAGGGGTCTATCTTTCCTAGCTCATACTGTCTGATTAAAGTTTGTAGTTCTTGTACAATGCTCTCATCCCGAATCAACTTAATGTAAGTATATAAAAATTCCATCAGTTTGCTTACCTATTTTCCTTCTTTTGGTGAAGCAGATAATCAAATGCCAGAGGCATTCCACATTCTCCTACTTCTGGCTGTGTCTTTGATGAATAGCCTTGGTCTGCTTTGAACTCTTTTCTTGCCTCCTCAAATATATGTCTTTCTTTCTTTGCATCAAAATTTTGGGTCTTCTTTGCAGCTTTCCTAATTCCTGAGTTTTCTGTAGCCTTTCCTAGGAACAATATGTTTTCTCCTATAAAAACACCTCCTCTAGTAATACCAACGAATCTGGGGTCTTCTCCGTGAGGTTCAACGTATATCAGTTGCACTTGTGGGTTCTTTTGATGTCCTCTTCTTTCCTGAAGCTTAGCTAGCAATGTTGAACATTCTTTAATAACATGCTCAAAGGAGTTGTAGTATCTGCAAGTAGTGCAAGGGTTTTGAAAGTCCCTTGCGAGGTGTCTTGGTTGTGCGCAGTTATAAAAAATGATTTGTCCTCGTCCTCAACCCATATCTCCTCCTCGTCCTCGTCCTCTAAATCCACCGCGAGGGTTGAAGTTTACTCTCCCAGGGGAGTTATATTGCGTAGTGTTTCCTTCTTGTTGTACTTCACCTTGAATTTTGTATACATCTCTTGACCTTTCATGCATGAGATCGTAAGCCCTACAATCTCTATCATTATGTCCCATGGACTTACAGAACATGTAATACAAGTTTGTAGGAGTCTGAACGTACTTTTGCATGTAATAGAACTCACCAGTGTAATGTTTATTTCGACATTCCTCGCACCAGGGTAAGGTGACTTGTTTCAAAGGGATCGGAGCTCCAGAGGCCAAGTATTCATGGAATAGGGGACAGTCTCCTTGTCATGTTTTTATGATCTTCATCTGACACACCAAATGTCTTCTTTTTTATCTTTTCCCTTGTCTTTATTCATATCCTCGACCTACAGAGACAAACTAGTTAGCTGACTCAAGATCTGACTCATACCTGAGCTGGATTCTCCTATAGGGGCTGATTCTAACTTCATGGTGATCTCCAGTTCCTTAGAATGTGAAGAAATATTCTGGTGCATCAGAGGAACTCTGATGTATGGTGAAAGGGAAATAATGAGCCACTCTTTGTTCTGCTCATCCGAGATCTGAAAAGTCAATCGACCTTTTAAGGTCTTGAGTCTTTGATCGAATTCCCAAACAGGTTCGGCTACCTTCTGCTTGATCTCTTTCAGCTCTGTAATATATTGTGACTCCGACCTGGGTTTCTTGAAATCTGCAATCAATGCATTCTTGATCTCATTTAGCGGCTTAGGCTATGCAATTCCTTGGACAAGCTTCATGTACCAACTCAATGTGTGGTCCCTTAGGGTAGTACTAAATTGGGTTCTTTTAATAGCCTCATTGGTGACATTTTTAATATTCCATACGACTTCACATAGGAACCAGTGTTTATCAGGATATTCAGACCCATCTCCCCTAAATATAGGGAGTCTCATCTCATCTGCCATAGGTCTTCCTAGGTTTCCTATGTTTCCTGTCTGAGTATATACTGAACTGCTAGTAATAGTACTTAGAGGATTCTGTTGACTCTGACTATTCTGACTGCTTAGTGCTGCTGAAACAATAGAGGGATTAATAATACTTACTTCAGCAGTCTACATAGTTCCTGAAGTTTCTGGCTCATCCTAGTGAGGTTCTTCATCTTTCTCTTCCTCTTCCCTAGCGGGTTCTGAATGCTCTTCATCCGTCAGATCTGCTTCTTATCCACTATAGAAACCCTCGTCCCCGTATTTTTTCTTGAATAAGTTCGCAAGATGAACTTCTCTGAACGCTCTTCCACTACGCATATGTCTAGCTATTTTGTCACTGTCACTATCATAATTCCTGAACATTAGCTTTTTCAAATCCGACCAACCTACTATATCTTCAAGATGTTCTTCTCATGCAATAACATCTTGATCCTCAACTTCAGAAAATATAAAAAATTTCCTCTGGGTCCCTTGAAGAAATATCTCTCGGCTTGGCTATATGAATCTACTCTATTAATAACAAACTCTATGATGTACCCTCCAATGGTGCTATCAAACCAGTGATCTACTGCTCTTGACATGGTGTTGTCAACTCTCTTAAATTTCTTGATCAATGCCGACGTCCAAACTACAGGAGGTTTAGATCTGATCTCAAACTGGGTATCTGCCAACCTACCTAACCACTCATATAGCTCCTGATGTATTCCTCCAAAGAAAGTCTCTTGTATATCAGTAAAGATATATTTCTCCAACCAATCCTCCATACTAAGATTAGGGTTCTTGTTCTGGGCTTTAGCGAAGTCCTTCTCTTGATCCTCTATCCACTTCTGAATCTTTGTCTTTGATGGGAACCACCTTGAAATTCCCTTAGCAAGATTCATGTCCCGACAACAGAACCATTTGTTGACACAGGGGAAGACACAGGGTTCAACTCCAAGAGCGCACAAAATCTCCCCAACTTTTGTCCCTTTCGGCTACACCTGTGAAGCAGATGCAGTCTCACCCAAAGAAGCTATGGGGGGGTTGCAAGACATAGATGTCTACAACCAAGGGAACTATCAAGTGGATCCAACACTAGAACAATATAACATGCATATATCACTTATTATCTTAGATCTATTCCACACATCTATCAGATCTACCACAACAATGCAATACCAATATATCAAGGAAAAATAACACAACATCAATAGCACACACAAGACAGATATATGTGGTTCACCCTCTCTCTAGGGATATGTCCACAAAACTATGCTTTATAATGTATTAAGATGAAGCTTACAGTTCTTGTCTGCACTCTTATCTAGCATATATTCTTTCTTCTCCTCTTTATCTCTCCCCTCCTTGCACACCCAACTGGAGTGTTGATCTTTGCACCCAGCTGAATATCTTACAATACATAATGCTCTCGTACTCAACACTTCTCTATCACCCGATATTACTCACTCAATCACATATCAACAATAGTAACAACAACAACTACAACTAGATCGAACCTTCTTCCCTCATGTAGGTTCTTATTTATACATTACAATCACTCATCGACATCCTTAGCCCGCAACCTAGGTGTCAAAACCCTAGATACCAAAACCCAAGGTGTCTAAGAACCTAGGTCAACTTGACCCGCGTTTTCAGGGCTTCGCCAATATGTCTTCCCTTCCTTCTCGCGTGATGCTCTGAAGCATCCAACAGTGGATTTTTCCTCTTGCTGGGTTGTCCACGATCCTTCTTCCTTGTTTATATGTCATCCTCGATCTCCTAATCCAACGAACAGTTACTGTGTCTTCTGCGAAGTTCGCATTTTGCCTTTTATTCCTTGTTCTTCGCTTATTTCCATAACCAAGGACCAACAAGTTCCTTGAACATTTTCTAAGTTAGCTAGAAGCTCGCGCTGATGTCTTCTGTTAATTGGAAGTGCTCTCGAATGATAGTTTAAACATGACCATAAATTGTCCTGGGGAAAAAGTTGAATTTATTCTAGCAAGTGGAGGTTTAAGGAAAAACGGAAAGGGTAGCAGAAGTTGTAAGTTGTCCCGAAATCTTGGACTTTTGTATCGATCGATTGACAAATCATATGAGTGTCTGGTTTTATGTGAGAGCTACAAAGTTTGGACTTAGGTCATCTCGTTCACATTGTTGGTCACTTAATAAGTCGTTGGTACAATATTCCCATTGGGAGGATATGTAACATCGATAGAGTAAGGTTTTCTCAAATCGTGGGGCGCTTGCAGTTGTAAAAACGACGGAGTATGGTTTGTCCAAAACTTGGTGTTGTTGGGGAAAAACACCCTACGGACTAGCAAATAGAGTTCAGACTTTGCATGCAAATATGACCGAATAGAAATTACTTTCTACCTTCATCCCTAGATTTAAATGCCCTTTTCTTAGTAAATGCATGGAAAGATCAACCTACCTCATTACCGGCGTTTGATGTCGATCCTTCGTTGTGCTTGATTACTTGTTCGCAATGCTCCTTCCAAAGATGACCTGCATTCAAGACGAGCAAAAACTATGCATGCATACTACTTATATACTGACGGGTTAGAAATCAAACATAAACTAATCAAACCATAAAAAGTTCATGAATTGGGATGGGAAAAGCATTCTCTTTATTACTTAAAATGAGTCAACTTACAAAAGTTGAGACCGGCCACCGCTCCTTGAACCTAATCATGGGCTCCTCTTCTTCTTTCCTTCAATTGCTTTTCTTTAAATCTCCTTTGGCATTAGGAAAGGCTAAAGGGTTGGGACAATGGAATATGTAAATGGGCAGAGTTTCTTTGCTATATTTTTCCTTTTTCCAAATAGTACCCCTACCCCTTCTTTTATAGGCTAGAAGGAGCTAGGTATTTGGACGAACCCTCGGCCATGCATGGCCGGGAGTTTCAGTTAACTCACCCATAGCTTTTTGTTCCATCAAAAACTTTCCTTTTTTCATGCTTTTGTCAGTCCACGCGGGCTGTTTTGGGTCAGCCAGCGTGTAACACGGGCAGTAGTGAGTTAGGGTGCGTGGGCCTTTATTCGAGAGGATTTTCAAAGACTTGTTCAGCAGTTTTTTTGGCAAAGAAAGGATATGACTTGGCCTGATGCCAGGTAAGCATGTGTGGTGAAATTTAGGGTTATAACAGATGCCCCCTAATGTGTGAGGTCAAAATAGCATCTGATGGCTGAAATACATTACCAATCTTTACTGATGTGTCGAACGATTGAGCCCAAGGATCAGGAACCGGGAGGTGTCGTCTGCAAAATAACAAATGTCTCACCGAGGCGAGCATACCCATGCTCGGGATAAAAATAGAATCATGGCTACCAATCAAATACACTGTAGATCCATGTCAAATAACTATAAAGAGGAGCTGCGAACAATACACAGCGGAGCTACATCTCGAAATCAGAAAGATATACATATAGAGTATCCATCTTCCAGAAGTTGATTCGGCCTGATGGCTGGAGATGAGATCTTCAGAGCTCGAGCAACAACTTCAAAATCTTCCAAAACTCAGGTAGGAGTGTAATATGAGTGTACAACTGCACTAACTAGAGGTCTTTGATGGCTCGTCGGTCATGGATTTGATAATCTTGATGATCGGACTGAAGGCTTCAGTGATTTCGAACAAGGACTTGATTGGACGTTCAGGATGGTCGGGTATGCGGACAAGAGACACATTGCAGAGGGGCTTGTTGGGGACCTATAAGCATAGGTAACTCGATTCTTCGACTGTTGATTTGGCGTTTCTCTAGTGATGACGAAGTCTGGCTCGGTTGATCCCGTTTCTCCCCTCCATTCATTTTGCTCGATTCCCCATCACCCTGCTGCATCCTTCATCCATGTTGTGCCCTCACTCCCTTGTCCTTTTGTCCCGTTGACTACCTCTCGCCCATCACCTCTCCATGAATAAACAAACTTAGGATAATAAACGAATAATGTTAAGGGGTTAGTGGTATTTTCTAAATTCTTGTTAGCCCAATAAAGTTGTTTTAGTAGGATAATGTAAAAATGAATAATGATTAGATTAATTATTATTTAATTATTAGTTAATTATTAACTTAGTCTAATTAAGTTGGTTGTTTAAGGTTAGTAATTAGGATTAATTAAATATTAAATAAAACAAATTAATAAAACAATAGAAAACATATATTAA
>SNQJ01S0001046.1:80796-122786 GCA_010110895.2 Picea sitchensis
ATGCCTCCTTTATGCATTGTTCCAGGGAGTGGTCTGAGGCCTTCCCTGGGTAGAATTGTTGAGGGTTGGGTCCCTACATGCTCAATCTTGTGATCAAGTGGATCAACGTCGGATCCACAGTAATCCACCTGTCTACCCACAGGTATCCACCATGATATCACAACAAGAGGAGTTTAACACAAGCGTTAACCTCCTGATGTCGGCCAAAATGAGGAATCTTCATCATGTTAAGTATAATGGACTGCAACAGCTCCTTTATCCATGGTTGGGCGATGATGTGAGGTTTCTTCCCAGTGGTATTCATTAAGTATCGGTGGGGTGCGAGCATGGAATAATTCTTTCTATCTCCAAGGTTAAATTCATTGTTCTTCAGGGATGGGATCTGTCCCAACTGGCTTCCAACTATGCGTATTCCCTTCAGAATGTACGCTGTGATCAATGTGTACTCATAATCCCATGGGATGTTGTCACGATTAACCGTGCCTTCCAAAGGCGGGATATAATCCGGTAAGATCGATGGGATCTGCTTCGCATTAGCTTGATTGCTGCAATGCTTACTTTGTTGTTTAGTAGTGGGGTTAGCACGACTAGAATGTCATGCAATTGAAGGGGAAGCTTGTAGTCCCCTAGTCGATGATCCATGAACACCTTCATACATAGCTCTGTCAGCCATAAACTTCTTAAGAACCTCCTCGATGGACTTCTCTAACTTAGTTTGTTCACCCGAAATTCTCAATTTTAAATGGACAGGTCGGGAGAGGTGAACATACAAGAGGGGTAAACAAGCAGATGGTGATGTCTAGGTTCTGAAATCACAGATCGACACAAAATCAGTTCTCTATTACCTCATATAATTACGGGTGGCAAAACGTGTTCCCGACGTAGCATCCGATGGGTTGAATAAGCGGGGCCTCGTAACAGATTCTTCCAACGGGCATGAATGCTTCCATCAATGCGAATGTGTCCATTATGGCGTGATCTCAACATCCAATGACGATCTATCTGCCCATAAATGTGTTTCTAGCCGTTCCAGAGCATCGATCTAACGATCGGGGTGCCTCCAACGGTCATATAGCTTTGTCGAGGCGAAGTCCCATTCTATAGGGTCCTGGTGTTCGGACGAGGTTCAAATTCTACAAACCTACCTTCTGCGAAGTCTTCCATTTGTTCTTTGTAGCTCCCTGAAGCTTCTCCAACTTGGATTTCTTCTTACTGAGCTTCCTTGCCTTCTTTCCTGTGATCTGGGTCTCTCTAACTATTTTTGGGTTCCTATTTCCATTCTTATTCTTATTTTATCCTATCGTAGTGACTTCGCAGTGCTGATGTACTCTCAAAGGGTTCAAAATTAATATCACTTCCCTTACTACTTCCTGGGTGGATATACTTTCTTCTTGCATGGATAGGTCCTTCAAACCTTCATGTATTCTTTCAACCTTGCTAGATAATTATCTTTCCTTTTGTTGCTTCGACTTATCCTCTCGTTCTTCTATTAGTCGATCTACTTTTCTAGATATGAAATCTCTTATTTCTTGTTTTTTCTTTTCCTTAGCTTCTTCCTCCGCGTTCCTTCTTATCTGATCTTTCTCCATCTCAGTCTTTCCTAGTAAAATTGGGAAAGGGGCATTGTTCTCAACAAACTTGATGACTTCAAATTCCTCTTCAGTCGATGTTCCATGAATAATAACAGGTACATTAGTAACTCTTCCACATAGGGTTATCATCTTTCCTCTGAACAAACCTATCATCCCCAATGAAGGTACCATAATAGGCTTTCCCAAAATTTCCCAAGTGCTTTCGGTCATAATATTCATTTGTGTTTCCTAATACAAGACATAGTCTATGTCAGAGTCTTTGATTCTTGTACTTATGCGCTGTTTTACTTTCAGGATCTCTGGTAAAATGACATTTTTATGAACATCCATCGTTTCTTTCAACTGTGATAACATAGTCCGAGCTTCCTCTATTTATTTTTCTATATGATTCTCTAACATGCTCTTATTCTTTTGACTTCCTTCATAGTTTTCTTGTCTCATATTCATTTGTTCAACTTTAGCAATCATTCTTGGACAATCTTCAACTTCATGACCAATAATTTTACAAGAAAGACAAATAGGACATGTACTAGGGAATTCCTTAGCAAGATGTCCCGATCTTCTGCATTTATAGCATAGTGTCAATCCTCTGTTTCTTTTATATGTTCCCCAATTTCTCTTGTACTACGCACTAGGGTCACAGTGATGGACCTGCAATCTGCAAAAATTCTTTCTAGGTTCCTGCATCCATTTTTTAGTCCAAAAATTCTTTCTATGCATAGGAATAACATATCTTTCTTCTTCTATCAAATTTATTTAGATCAACTCTTTATGGAAATTGTGCCCTAGCCTTCAGACTAGGAAAAAATCTGTCAAACATACCTAGATTCATGCTTTCGAAACACAAATTTTCACTTATATTACTCTTATCAAATCACAAAGCTTCGCCTCTTCTAAGATCTTACCTCTTTTCTTCAGATCAAATCTCTCTCTTATCACAGAGATTCAAAAGTTAGGTAGAGTACTATGCACTACAACAAAAAATATACGCACAAAGATTCTCTTTTCTCAGTTCCCATCAATCACAGTTTCAGGTCCCGACAACAGAACCATTTGTTGGAACAGGGGCATACCCAAATTTCAACGCTTCAACAATGCACCAACAAATCCCTAACTACTGGCCCTTTCAGAAACACCTGCGAAGCAGGCGAAGTATCACCCGAGGTAGAAGCAGGGGAGTTACAGGAATCAGGTGTCTGTAACCAAGTTGGGACACATATATGTGATTATAACAATGTTCAGAGTACTTCGAAACAACATGCATTAGTTTATCAACTTCATTCACATCGCAGAAAAATCCCTAAGGATAGCTCGATGCAGTAACCATGACAATATACACATCGCATTTAACATCATAAGTTAGATTTAACACATTCAACATAAATAAATCACTAAGCATTCATAGATCTATCTGACATTCATATTAATCAATGCACTAAGCAGATCCACAACATAAAAATCATAGCACAAAGAAAACCATCAACACAATATATATGTGGTTCACCCCAGTGTGGGGCTACATCCACCAACTTCTTCTTCTCCTTTGTTAGTCTTCAATCTCTTACATTCATATTCTCATGTGCACTAAGCCACAGAGCCAAACTTCGCAGAGGACAAGAGATATGTGCACTGAGCACCAGATCCTCCTTCCCACAATTAGATCAAGGCACAGAGCCAACTCCTCTAACAAGCACAAAGCCTTACATACACGTTTTGTTGCACAAATCACTCAAAACTATTGTCACTTAGCCAACAACGCCCCCTCACTACATCACATTCTTACTTATTTATACATTTACATTCCCTTACAAGAAGGCGTAATCATGGGTAAACCCATGGGCCGACATCCCATAAACCCTAATACAAAAAAACCTAATTAACCCCTTGTTGGGTCCACAAATCAAGTGATATCCTGCGATCTCAGCTTCGCCTGGGTGATCCATCTTCGACTAGCCCGTTGAAGTACAAAAAGTGGTCAAACCTGACTAATGTTTCCTCAAAACTTGGTCGAGGGCCAACGGAGGGACATAAAGCAAAAGAATTATCTATCAAGGTTGACATAATGAAAGAAGACTTGAAGAACCTATTTATGCAAGAAAAAAGAATACCCACCTAGGAATTATTAAGAGAAGGGATATTAACTTCAGACCCTTTAAGGGTACCTCAACCGTGCGAGTTCACTACGCTAGGAGAAGATAAGAATAAAAATGGAAAGAGGACTCCAGAAACAGTTAGAGAGACTTAGATAACAGGAAAGAAGGCAAGGAAGCTCAATAAAAATAAAGCTAAGTTGGAAAAGCTACAAGAAGCTACAGAGATCAGATGGAAAACATCACTGACTGGAACCTCGCAGGAGGCAGGTTCATAGGATTCGAACCTCGCCAGAACAACAGAACTACGCAGAATAGGAGTTCACCCTGAGGAAGCTATATGGTCGTTGGAGGCACCCTGATCGTTAGAACGATGCTCCAGAATGGCTAGAAAATGAATTTATGGGTTGATGGACCGCTTTTGGGAAATTGAGACTGTTCCATAATAGACAGGTTTGCATTGATGGAAGCATTCTTGCCCATTGGAAGAATCCGTTATGGTGCCCCGCTTACTTAACTTGCAGCCACTGTGCCGGAACCACTTTTTTCCACCCATGATTAACCGAGCTAACATAGAATTGTCTAAGTGTCGAGCTGTGTTATCTGAAGCTAGACCTCATTGTCCAATTATCTACCCCACCTGTCCATTTTCCTACCCTGGCCTGCCTGTTTAAAAGTTTGAATGTTGGGCGAACCGATTGCATTAGAGAAGTCTGTCGAAGAAGTCCTAAGGAAGCTATTGGTAGACATACCATTATTAGAAGGAGTACATACATCATCGACTAGGGGACTACAGGCTTCCCCTTCGATTGGATGTCGTTCTGGCCATGTTAACCCCACGACTGAGCAACGAATTAAGCACTGCTACGATATGGCTAATGCGAAGCAGATCCCGTTCATCCTACCAGAGTATAACCCACCTTTGGCTGGTGTTGTTAACCGTGACAACATCCCACAAGATTACAAGTACACATTGATCACTGCGTACATTCCGAAAGGGATACGCATAGTTGGGAATCAGTTAGGACAGATCCCACTACTTAAGAACAACGATTCCAATCTAGGTGACATAAATAACTATGCTATGCTAGCGCCCTACCACTACTTGACAAAGTCAACTAGGAAGAAGCCTCACATCATATCACAGCCTTGGATTAAGGGACTGACGCAGTCCACCATGCTCAATGTGATGAAGATTCCCTATTTTGGCCGCCACCAGGAGGTTACACTTATGTTAAACTCCTCTTGTCATGATATCATGGCGGATACCCATGGCTTGACCACAGGATTATTGTGGATCCGACGTTGATCCACCATATTATAGGATTAAGCATGCAGGGACCTGACCCTAAGTAGTTTTATCCAAGGAAGGCCTTAGACTGCTCCCTATCACAACACATCAAGGAAGCATACGACGAAGTCAAAAAAGGAAAGAGATGTTACAAGGTAGCCTCTATATAAGATGGTGTAGTTCGCCTCGCTTTCCATCTCATAGCTGGCAAGCTCGTAAGGAAGAACCACCCCACACATGTCACCAGGTTCATGGTGGACCTCACAAGAAAATGTGTGGAGGGAATGCAAATGAATTGAGTGAGCTACCTCGTCAATGAGCTGGAGAAGGATTGCCACGAAGCCCAGGATTTGGGATATGAATTCCACTTTAGTTGGATCAACATTTTTATCGCATTGGTTGCTTAGAAAATTTCTGAAGGAGCCACATTTCTAGAAGTTGAACCATCGGAGTCATTGGCCGCTAGGTTTTCTACCTTGTGGTACACCAACGACATGTCGAAGCAATGGCATTCGAATGCAATATTTCATGCATTTTATCAACAATTGAAGGTTTCCATCGAGTCATTTCCATGCATGACACCAAGGACCCTGCACTTGTACAGACCAATAGAAAAGTTCCACGCAGATCCACATTTCATATATATTACTGGGTGTAGAGACGATATCAAGGAAGAACTGCAGTCATATTACAAGCTAACAGATGAAGACATGGAGAAGATCATGAAGGAGTGGCCAGAGAATGTCCTTGTACCTGTTGTTGATACAGAAATATCTAACACTAACACTGTAGGAAGTCACTTGGTCACACAGGTTGAGCATGTTGAACAGTCCAGTGGGACGAAGAAGAACAATAAGCAGGAATAAATCCAGGATATAGAGACCGGTGAGGAGGACAACGCTTCTGACGATAACGATTTTGGCTCGCTCAGTTGGAGGAGGAGGAGATGAAGTATATGGACAAGGAGGAGGGGATGAAAGAGAAAAGCAAGGAGAAGGAAAAACTACACTGCCTCAATATCCCTCGAATGAAAAAATAACACCGCAGAATAAGAAGGTTTTTCCAAATAAACCTTCAGCAAGAAAGAAGATGCACATTAGTAAGCCCCAGTTAGAGGCAACGCTCATAGAGGATGATATCAATTTGGTCTGTGGAGATATGGAGGATGCTTCCAAAGACATATTGGAGAGATATGGAGAGAAGCAAGAAGAACTATATGGAAGGGTTGATAAGGAATTAAAGGAAATACAACAAGCTATTTAGTTGATCCACGCAGTACCCACTATGCCTTTTTTCTCACAGACTATAGAATGGGGGATGAACCAACCCAATTGAGAAGACTTGCAGATTCGACAGAGGCTTGACTTCATACAGTATAGAAAGAGAAGGTGAAGTCTACAGAAGCCTTGAAACAAGAGAAGGATGAAGCCCTAGAATAATCATGCGTAGCGCAGTAATATGTAACCGCCTATGAAAATGAGAAAGAAGAGTTTCAGGCAATGATCCAGGAGGAAAAAGTCCAACTACAAAGAGAAAAGGAGAAATTGCTCGCAGAACGAGAGACGGTTAAGGAAGATGTGATTAAAGCATGTCACTTTGTGCTAGGTTTGGCATAGGAGGAACATGAGTTCGTCGAGGCTCAAGTAGAGAAGTTCGCTGAGACCATCTAGTAGCTTCAGGCTCAGATAACAAAAATAGAAGCCCAAGCAGTACTGAGTATTCCGCAGTAGGTGCACTACCAGAGGGAGGAAGCCGCTAAGAATGCACTTGTAAGAATCACAACCCTCGCTTCAGAATGAAAACAACTGAGCGATAGAAGCGTGCAAACTTATGAACACCTTGCAGAAGATCTAGAGCTAAGGAAGCTGGAAGAACAATTATAGGCGGTGCAGCAGCAAGCATCGTCAGTACAGGCGCAGATGAAGCTACTCATTGCAGTGGAAAGAATGAAGATATCTCAGGAACAATGCGCAGTGCAATAGCATATCACTACCCTCCAGGGAAGGGTAATGGAAGTCGTGCAGAAGCTACAACCTGTGCAGGATGAATCCTGCAAGGTGTTCGAAGAAATTGAGGGACAAGACTTGCAACTGGACCAAGTGGTTGCAATTGTGGAAAAACGCCTGGAAGGGCCTGTTATAGAGCAGATGATCTAGGAGCTCGTTGAGTAGGAGGCTCAGGTGAAGCAACAATTCAAGGTAGCTCCAGTTAAGCTCGAGGTCTTCGAAACAACAATGACCAGACCTGAGTAGCTCGGGATGAGTCACGGGTGAGTGTTGGGGGCCTGTTGGCCCTCGACCAAGTTTTGAGGAAACCTTGATCAGGTTTGGACCACTTTTGGACTTCGACACTTTGATCAAAGATGGAGCACCTAGGCGGAGCTAATATCGCGGATATCACTTTTTTTGTGGGATATGTGGACCCAACAAGGGGTTCTTTATGGTTTTTGTAATGGGTTATGGGATGTCAGCCCTTGGATTCTCCCATGTTTAGGACTTTTTGTAAGGAATTGTAAAAGTATAAATAGATAAGAATGTATAGTATAAAGAGATAGAGATAAGAGGCGATGTAAGAGAGAAGTGGCTAAGTGAAATTAGTTTTGAGTTTCTTTGTGCAACAAAATGTTTATGTAAGGCTATGTGCTCGATAGAGAAGTTGACTTTGTGCCTCAACCTAGTTTTCAGAAGGAGGATCTAGTGCTCAGTGTGCAGATCTCTTGTTTGGTGCAAAGCTTGGATTTGTGGCTTAGTGTACAGGAGCAAATGAATGTAAGAGATTGATGAATAATAAAGAAGACGAAGCAATTGGTGGATGTAGCCCCAAACTGGGGTGAACCACATATATCTTGTGTCTTTGGTTTTCTTTGTGCTATGTTGTTTATGCTATGACTCTACTCAGTGCTTTGATTATTATGTATGATAGATAGATCTGTTGTTGCTTGGTGCTTACTTGTGTTGGTGAATGCTATATCTAACTCAATGCTATGTGATAAATGGTTAAAATTCTTACTATTACTGCGTCGATCTATATTTAGGGTTTGTTCTGCGATGTTTCAAATGATGCATATCTTCTTATAAGTGTTGTTAGAATACTCTACGAAGTGTTGTTATCATAGATCTGTGTCCCATATTGGTTACAGACACCTGCATCCTATAACCCCCCCTTCTTCTTCCTCGGGTGAGACTTCGCATGCATCGCAAATGTTGTCGAAAGGGCCGGTAGTTAGGGTTTTGTTGGTGCACTGTTAAGTGTTGAACCCTGGGTCTGCCCCTGTGTCAAAAAATGGGTAGACAACACAAAGTTTATGTTAATATAAATATGAACATGAAGATCAATTCCATTGAAATACAATTACAACCAATGTTCAATTATTCAACCATTTTGCAGCCACCATCCTCTTAGAAATAAGAGATATTAAAAACATGAAATATGCACAAGAAAAATATAAAGAATATGAGACACCACGATTTATCCTAAAAACCCAAAATGGGGAAACCAACACCTAATAGATCTATTAGAGACTAATCAAGGCATCTTACTGTCTAATTACATGCATTCAAATAATATTCATGGAATCAAATACAATGGGAAAAACCATGGGTTTCCAAAAACATGGGTTTTCAAACCACCACTGGTAAACCTATTTAATGACTATTATCTTTGAATCCTTGGCATGCCTTTAAATAGGCTTCATGCCATCAAATACAATGGAAAAAACCATGCATTCTCAAACCACCACAGATAAACCCATTTAATGACTATTATCTTTGACTCTTTCAATGAGCCAATTTTAGCCTAACAATCTTCCTCTTGAACTTGACTTAGGGAAACTTATTAAGCCACCATTGGTAAACCTATTTAGTGACTATTATCTTTGACTCTTTCAGTGTGAATTTTAAACTAACAATATCTCTCTTGAACTTCACTCAGGGAAACTTATTATTGATGTCCATAGAAAAAGAAATATATTGGTATAATCCAATGTTACATTTATCGTTATGAAAATTTATTTTCGGGGTCCAAAATTGAAATTATCGGCAATATCGAGAAATTATAGGAAATCATGGGGAAACTTTAAAAAATACAAAAATAACCATTGTTTTTAATTTTTAAACTTCTAAAGCAACCTCGACATCAAATAAAAACCTTGTCACATAAATATGAATATAAAAAATCCAATATAATGTGTATAAAGTGTCAGGTGGTACATCAAACATCGATACTGAAATATGATATCTATCCTGAGCCATAATTCCATAATTCCTTATAGGATAATATAAAATCACATCAAAACAAAAATAAATGTATCTCATGAGATGATCATCATGAGGAATCTAGATACTACAAGCCTACAAGACTAATCATGATGCATTAAGATATCAATGATTCCCTCTACCCCTTCTACGGGAAAAGGTCACTGCTGGCGCTTTTCCTCTAGAAGCAACATGTGGACATGTTGATGCTAAACCTAAGGTGGGAAATGAAACTCTTGGGGACAAGGTATAATATTAAGTGGGATTTCTTCCACCTCTTCCCCTCGTTTTCAGTCTCTGTGGAGGTCATGGCATTGGCTACAAAAAACTCTTAGTGTCCTCTTTCTCCAAATTTGTCTCTCTTGTAATTGGAAGATACTTTGAACATCCTCCTCCTCCAACTCATTAACATCATGTTCCAACCACTCAGGTGCCTCCTCCATGATATGTCTCTCGGTCTCCACCCTCCACTAACTCATGGTGTCAAGAGCATCCAATGAAATGACATCAATGTTGGGTACTTTGTTTATCTGCTTCACCCACAACCTAAGATTGTAGTAGACATAGACCATGCCATTGACGTAGTCAAAATCTAACCTGTATGAGGGCTAATTTGTAATTAGAGGATGATGTCCCATGGGAATAAATTAAAATTAATGAAATTGTAAAAAAAATTAATTTTAATTTGAACATTTCTAATCTATTGTTCTTTTTGGAGTGTATATTTTCAAAGACACTCTAGTTGTGCTCACACCTTGAAGAGCTGCAAGTTTGACTCATAACTCAAATGACACGTTTTTTCAATTTTGGGACTCTTTTGCCATAGTTTTCCCACCAAACATCTAAAACAAATAAATGGAAAGAAAATACAATGAATTATATTTCCATTGAGTAACAAATAGATAGAAATGAAAGACATTGAAATTTGAAAGTTCGAAACAAATTTTACTTGTAGCTTACCTAGAATCCTAGTAGTCCGTTCTTGGATATCCCTATCATATCCAAATGTCCCAACACTCAGATTATATATCTCAATTAGTTTGGAAATATCTGAGTGTTTTGAAGGAACCAACACCATCCTCTAAACACATTGGAAAAAGACATCCATAGCCTCTGCATCAAACCTAATTCCACATGCATAAGAGTATGTAGGGTTGATGTAGAGCCCTACTACATTAATCAGATGATTGAGAGTTTTGTTTCATCACTCATCAATATAACTCCATATATTGACTCATCTAATGAATCCCTCTTCCCCCTTGTCTTCATAGTACCAATGGATAGATTTCTTGCATCATAATATTCAATAATACTGAGGGGTGGGGTTGAATCAATATTAGGCACTTTACCATTTTTTACCACAACATGTAAACATTAAGTTATAAAAATTTTATCACTTATGATTGCATTCGAGATATCATAAACATGTAACCACAGATACACAATACACAATAATTTTACATGAAAACCCAAATGGGAGAAAACCATAAAACACTTTTTAATGTATTAAAAGATTTCATCCACCGGAAGCACCAACTTCCAAAATTATCCATCACCAACTGGAAGGAGGCACCAACCACCTGGTTTATAGGCTCCAACTTGAAGGAATCTACAACTCCCTAAATTTTCCATCTTCAATTGGTATGGTTATCCAACCCCCTTTCCTTTCCCCTTCCTTCCACCCTTGAATATAAATAAGAGAATCAACCTGTCATAGTTACCGTCACTAATACCGATATATTATCATCATCAAAGCTAGTTCAACCACATATGACTTATGCCAATATATCCAAGAATATCTCCCAAATCATATACCAAAAATCACCAAGATATGCATCAAACCATGTGCTAAAAACCTCCAAGATATACCTTACGCATGTGCCAAAACTCCAAGATATGCCTCAAAGCATAAAAAAATACCTCCAAGATATGCCTCAAAGCATATGCCAAAACCTCCAAGATACAAGACTCAAGACATATAGAAAAACATGCCTTTCATCATGTAGAGACCCCAATGCATGAGATCTTGGACCATCAAACCTTCTTTAGCTTCAACATCAAGAAAAGAGCATCTTCCTCAAACCCTTCCTCAACCTCGTGAGACTAGATTGAGAAACATGAGGGGTTGTGTGTGACGAGTATTGGACAACTAGTGGGGGCTTTGCGGGACACCCTATAATTGAACCATGGGGTCACCTCGAATAGGGTTTCATGAAAAATACTTCTCACATATGCAACTTTGAGAACTCCCTCCCTCGCATGAATTCGTTACCTCACATGCACTAAGAGATCTAAAGTTTTATTGAGGAAAAATGAGAGGATCTTGATGTGTACTTATGTCCTTCCAAGTACCTTCTATAATTGTCTTTAGGGCCAACCTATAAATTCTTGTTTTTAACCATTTTTCTCATTTACTTGATTTTGGGGCTGACCTATAACTTCTTAACCATTTAGGGGAAAATTTTACATGATCATATTTAAGAGGGCATATCTCCTCAACCGTGAGGAACCCTGTGGTGTGCCACCTACCAGTTGAAATGAATTAATGAGGACTATCTACCTATGGAGGTTTTACATGCATTTTAAATGTCCTTCATACAATTGATCTCCAATCAACTTTAGGTTTCATGACCACACCTTTAGGGATTCCTAATCATATTTTGAGGGCTTCTTGACCATACATTGTAACTTATCTTCTTAACACCTAGGGCTTCTTGTAGACTTATTCAAATTTTTTTCTTGTGAGGTCCATGCTTATAACTACACCATAAGGGGACCACTTTGGAAACTCCAAATAAACCCATCACTTCTAGGGGCTTCTGGACTTGCTTCAGGGCCTCTTCTAGGGTTGATATCAATGACAACCAATTTTTCAACAATACCCCCCTTGGCATTGATGAAAACACTCATACTCCCCCTATGACCATTTATTCCCCTGTCATCATGCTTCTAATATTTCTCTCCCCTTTTGACATAAATGGCAAAGGGTAACTCCCCCTGATGATTTATGCCCCCCTTTATTCTTTGCAAGATGTTGTGTAGATCAATGTGGGGCAAGAACTACCAATTTCTGTTGAAGATACTCAAAGGTATCCCTTGGGAGAGGTTTGGTGAATATATATGAAATATATGATTTTGTTCCGATATACTCCAACTTGATATTATTTTCTATGACTTGTTCCCATATAAAGTGGAACTTGATAGGAATATGTTTGGTTTTGGAATGCATCAATGGATTCTTGGAGATTCTTATAGCACTGGTATTGTCTCATAATATTGAAAAAGGCTCATCATATTTTACTTGTATGTGTTTCAAGGTTTGTTTCATCTGGAGGACCTGAGTGCAACATGTAGTTGTTGCAACATATAATGCTTATGTTATGGACAAAGATACTGAAGACTCAATCTTTCTCAACCAAGACACCAGACAATCACCAAAGTAGAAGGTTTCTCCATTGGTACTTCTTCTATCATCAATGCTTCCTGCCCAATCTACATTTGTGTAGGTGACCATTGTCATCTCATTCCCTTTTAGATACCACAGTTCAAACTATGTTGTTCCTTTGAGGTATATGGAAATCCTCTTTACTTCCATAACATGGGTTTCCTTTGGTGTTGCTCGAAATATTGCAACATGTCCAACTTCTTGCATCACTTCTAGTCTTGAAGCGGTCATATAGAGTAGGCTACCAATCATCCATCTATAGAGTCTCTGATCTACTTATTTAGATTCATCATATTTTCTCAACTTGCAACCAGTCACCTTAGGAGTACTTAAATTTTTGCAACCTTCCATTCCAAAATTCTTAGAATAATTTGATGTACGTAGTTTGGGAAATAAAAATACCTTCATCCAATTGAGATATATGGAGTCCCAAGAAAAAAGGAAACTCATCAAGTAGGGACATTTTGAACTCACTCGGAATGTCCTTAGAAAAAATTTGACTCAATATGTCATCATCACTTCCAAATATGATGTAATCCACATATACTTCAATGATAAGTATGTTGTCTTGATCCACTTTTATGTAGAGATTGCTATAGGAATTTCCCTTTCTGAATCCTTGTTGTTGTAAGTACTTTTCCATCATTGAACACTAAGCTCTAGGGGCATGCTTGAGTCCGTACATATCTTTCTTCAATCTGCAAACATAATCTTCCCTTTATGATAGTAGAAACCCTTTTGGTTGTTCAATGTAAACTTATTCTTCTAATTCTCCATTTAGAAATGTTGATTTTATGTCCATCTAATAAACTATGATTTTTTTGGAACATGCATAAGTCAATATCATTCTCATTTCTTCCATTCTGGAAACAAGAGAAACAATTTCTTCAAAATATATTCCTTCAAATTGAGCATATCCATTGCTTACTAACCTTGCTTTGTTTCTAGTTAATCATTGTTGGCTTCCTCAAAGCTACTTGGTTCAACTGTGGATAATAATGCTAGATGTATTTGTTTTGGTGTATGTGCTTGTTTTCTTCTTGAGGTTTCTATTCCTTCATTTGTATCCCCAATAATTTGTTCCGGTGGATGATTTTTTTGACACCATCATTTAGGAATCTTAGAAGGTGTCTGGATATCTTGTTGATTTTGTTATGTTTCTTCTTTCTCTCCTTCTGGTTACTTCTCTTCTGGTTCTTCTTCTTCTACTTCTTCTTCTTTTATTTATTTATCTTCTTCCTTCTCTTTTGAATTTCTACTTTCTTCTCTAGTCCTTAGCACATTTGTTTCATCAATATTTACATTGATGATTTCCACTATTTTTTCGAGTCTTACATTGTATAATTTTTATTCCTTTATTTTTCTTGAGCATCCAACCAATATGCCTTCATCAACCCGATAGTCAAATTTTCCAGTCTTATTATCTTCTCTTTTTATGTAACATTTTCTTCCAAACACTCTAAAGTGCTTGATGTTCACTGATCTTCCCTTCCATAGTTCATATGGAGTCTTGTGATTTTTACTTCTAAGCATTCCTCTGTTCAAGATATGAATAGTTGTATGTACAACTTGTACCCAAAATATATCACCCAACTTGGAATGTTTCAACATGGTTCTGGCCATTTCCTGTACAGTTTTGTTCTTCCTTTCAACGAATCCATTTTTTTTAGGTTTTCCAGCTACTGAGAATTTTATTTTTATTCCATGTTCTTAATAGAAATCCCTGAATTATTTTGACGCAAACTCACCTCCATTGTGTGATCTCAAGCACTTGATTTTCAAAACAGTCTAGTTTTCAACCATCTCTTTGATAATCCTAAAACATTTGAACGCCTATGAATTTTTCTTGAAAAAGAAGACTCCAATCATTCTTTTGTAATCATCAATAAGTAGCATAAAGTAATGTTTTCCATTTAACCCTTTTGCTTTTATTGGTATGCATAGATCGATGTGTACAATCTCCAATGGTTTTGTTGTAGACTATTCCTTTGTCTTGAACTCGGTTATTGTTTGTTTTCCATGTTGAAAATGCTTGGACATAGTATCTGTTGGCTTTGAAATTTCAGGCATCTCTCTTACCGCTTCCTTTCTTCTGATTTTGACAAGATTGTCAATGTGCATATGGCCCATTCTTATGTTCCAAAACAAACTTTCATCTTCCTTTCCTAAGAAACATCTTTCTTTTCCAATCTCATTTAACATGTATATGTCATTTGGAGTCCTTATTGTTGTTGCCACCAACTTACATGATCCTTCTTTCCTTATCTCACATTTCTTTGAGTTGAATAGAAGTATGTGTCCATGGTCACACATTTGAATCACACTTAGCAGGTTATGCTTCATGTTTTCGACAAGTAGGACATTTTCTGACATGGAATCTTTTCTTCCAAGCTTGATTGTGCCCTTTCCTATAACTTTGGTTGAGTTATCATTGCCAAACAAAATTGGTCCATCTCTTTCTTTATTTACAGTTACAAATCGATCATTTTACCCTATCATGTGCTTTGAACAACCATTGCCAACGTACCAATCACTTTTTTTTCTTTGGTCTTGTAGTTCAATCGAACATTCTTCAATGTTCAGTTTATACTACTTCATTTTCCATATCCTTGATGGTTCTTTTACATGATTAAAAATTTTCTTCGGTTCCCTTGGAGGAAATATCAACCTATAATCATTGGATATGTGTCCAAAATTGTTTCATTTGTAGCATTCTACTTCATTATTTAATGAGCCAAAACTGTTGCATCTTTTTTTATAAGTTTCATGAGGTTTTATAATATAATTATTCTTAGAGTAGCCTCCATAGTTTCTTCTATTCTTATCATGGGATTTGCAATTTATGACCTTGTGCCAAAAATTGTTTCATGAATAACATAATATAAGAAATATAGTTTGATACCTGAGTGTGGGAGATATTATAGATGGTGCAACTCTTATGTAATTTTGTTTTTGAATACTATGCATTGTTGGTTGTTGATTTCACATTCATTTGTTTTGATGCTCTTCTTATTGGATGATTTTCATTGCTTGAATGTTCTCCTTTGAAGGCTTGCATTCTTCCTTTTTGATGGAACCTATCATGACGTTTGCATATCTCTTTTGTACTTCTTCTCTTTCTATTCTTGTGGAGCTTGAACCCTTCTCAGTATGAGTTTGTTTGTATCATATTCCATACTTGTCATCCCAGGGCCTTTGACTATTGATGATTTCATTCAATATTTTTGTGCTATTACAGAAGTTATGTCATATGTCCTTCTTCTGAATTTCCTTTCTTAGTGATACTATTTCAACTTCCAAAGACTCATTTATTTTATTCTTTTTTTTCCAACTGATTTTTGAGTGTTTCTTCAATCACTTTGGCTTCTTCTAGATTAACCTTTAGTTTTATGATAATATTTGGACTTGTTCAAAAAAATTCTTGGGATTTTGAGAACTCTCATTTATCTTGATCAATTATTCCTTCAAAAACTTGTTTTTCTGCCTTTCCCTTTTTAGGTCACTCAAGGCATTGGTTAGTTCTGCCTCAAGATCCACTTTTCCTTCTTCATAATATTCTTCATCATTTTCAAGGGTTTATTTCTGAGTTTCGATTTCCATAAAGAGCACTCTTTCTGAGTCACTATCACTATCATTATCCTCATCAGATGAGCAACTATCTTCTCTTGAGTAGAGGCTTTTCTTGAAGACTTTTCTTTTATTTCCTTTCTTGTTTCCATTTTGATATTTATTTTCTTTCTTGGAAAATTCTTCATCACTATCTCAATTCTTAGCATAAGGAAATTTAGAAGAAAAATGACAAATTTTACCATAATTAAAGCACTTTAAGGGAATATTACCTTTGTACTTGTCAATTCCTTTCTTCAACCTACTCACAAACTTGGCTATCTCTTCATCTTCATCTGAATCATTGCTATAGTTGAAGCTTGACTTTGACTTTTTCTTATTCTTTCTTGTCTTCTCAGATTCTTTGAAAATTGCTTCCTTCTTGGATGGATTATCTTGTTATGTTTTCATTTCATAACTTGTAAATATTCTATGTAGATTTTCCATGCTCAACGTAGCAATATATGCTCTTTCTTCTAGGGATGAAATCTTAGGATTAAATCTCTTTTGAACAAACCTTAGTACCTTTTGAATAATCATTGAACCTTTAATTTCTTCTCCTAATCTCTTAATAGCATTCACTATTTCATCAACTTGTAGAAAACAAGATGCAATATCTTCATCTTCCTTCATTTTCAGTTGTTCAAATTTACCGCTATAAGTTTGAAGCTTGGCCCCTACTTTAGCATATCCTTCGTAAACATTTTGAATTTTGTCCCAAATATCCTTTGCACAGTCACAATGCATAAACTTGAGATATACTGAACAATCCAGGCCACTAAGAATAACATATGTATCCTTCAAATTGTTTTCACAAAGTTTCTTTCCATCTTTATCTATTGGGGGAGTGGCGGGTGCCTTGTATCTATATACTACTGCTTTCCATACATCATATCGTTGTGCTTGCGAAAAAACATTTCATCCTTATGCTCCATAAGGCATATTTTTTACCATTAAACACTGGCATTCCATTCTTAGCGCACTCCATGATCTACCTTCCAGTGGTTGGACTGTTCCTAAAGAACCTCTCTCTGATCCTAATTGTTGGAATATTCAATAATACTGATTGGGGGGGGGTGAATCAATATTAGACACTTTTTACCATTTTTAACCACAACATGTAAACATTAACTTATCAACAATTTATCACTTATTATTTCATTCAATATATCATAAACATGTAGCCAAAGATACACAATACACAAGAATTTTACGTGTAAACCCAAATGGTAGAAAACCACATACCACTTTTTAATGTATTGGAAGATTACATCCACCGGAAGCACCAACCTCCAAATTTCTCAAGAACCAACTGGAAGGAGGAACCAACCCCCTATTTTACAGGCTCCAACCTGAAGGAAGATACAACTCCCTAAATTTTCTAGCTTTTAATTGGAAGGAGGCCCAAACCCCTTGTGTGAGATATATTTAAATGGAAGGCTAAAAAGAGAGTTTAGACCAGAATTTTCTCTTCAATTTAAAAGAATAGTTACCGAGTTTGAATTTTGATCATCGTAGGTTCCTTTCATTCTTCTCCAACATCTTGAAGAAGTCTTCTTAACCAAATAACTTCACAAGTTGTTGCACACAAGGCTTTATATTCTTCTTTAGTAGAAGACAAGGATACAATAGGTTGTAATGTTCCCAAGCCAAGATGCAAAGAACATCATAGTTTTGGGTGTATTTTAAAACTTTATGGTTGTGTCATTTCGTCAAACACTTGGTTGATCTACTATTTTAGATGTGTTTACTTGCAGGATGGCCTCTTGATTTCAGCCTTAGGGTTTACTGATGTGTTATAGATGTGTATTTCAGAAATAATCAAGAAGATATAACCATGGAACATACCTCAACCATATGCAATATTATAGACAAGACAAAACATCTCAAATATGTTATTATTCATGAAATAGAAGAACCTGCTACAATGAAGATGTCGATCTGGAATGCTCAACATATGGCTAGGAAGATAGACAATAGAGTTGATACAAAAAGCTCCCGACAATACAAAATAAGCCTCCAAGTCTGGATAAGAGATGAAGACCAATGCCAATGTAGATCTGGGCCATATGAAGTGTCAAACCCCCACTGGAAGATGCCACGTCCTGTTGGAATGCTGAAACTCCTCAACAATTTGGCCATGCTGCCAAATGTGTCTAATCACCTGAAAAAAGATGCCAAACAATAGATCGAGTGATGGAAAGAACAACCCAAGTGCCTGAATCTCCAAGATCTCCCTCAAACCCTATGGATCTGACCCTCCTCCAAGATATGGTTCACCCCTTGGATGCCTGAAACCCTAGATAAACCGACCTCACTCCTAGATGCCTCCAAATTCTCCACAAAACCACTAGAATGATAGATTGAGGGTTGGTTACCTCTCGGGTGAAGTCCCAAGTGAAATGGTGAAGATCTGAGCTAGAAAATGACTGAAACCAATTTCTGAAGTTTGCTCCTCTCCTCCAATTCATCCCATGCATATAATAAATCAAATGGCACCTGAAACTCCTCATGAATGGACTAGATCTGATGTCCAAGGCCCTGCAATGAAAACCCAGGTGATAGAATCTCCAAAAGCCCTGCCAATCACCTGCAATGAATCTCTCTCCAAGAATGGTGTGCCCCCCTTGCTAGAAACCCCCAATGGTGCACCCTCCTTCTCTTCCTGTGCCTGCGAATGGTGTAGAACCCTCCTGCACTGATGTAGAACCGAGCTAGAATGGTGTGGGAGAGTATTTCATCTTCGAGACCAAGCATGGGACAAACTATGTGGAATATTTCACCACCGAATTGTCCTCTAGGGTTTGTTAAGTCAAAATCCTCAAAACCCCCAATGTTGGGCTCACTAGCTAGAATCCAGATATCAAAATATGATCATACATGAATGAATGAGTAGAGGCCCTTTCCTTTCCTTTATACTTTTTGGCTCACCTTGTCCCTCCAAAGTGACTTTCATTTTATTAATATTTAATTAATTAATTAAATCACTTTAATTAATTAATTAACCTTTTTACCTCTGAAAAGCTTCTTATCTCTCCTTGTGGCTTCCCTAGCCACTAAAAGTCACTTCTGACCATCCCATCCTATAGTGTTGCTTCTCCTGATTCCAATGAACTATTACACTGAGAGGTTCCTCCAAGTAATGTGTCCAAAATGACCTCTTTAGTGAGTTCAATTAACTTATAGCTCAAAATAGTCAAAATCATGGAAATCGTCGAAATGCAATGGAACCAAAGCCAAACTATGCGGAATGGCTCATAATGATGGAATATGATGAGCAATGCAAGATGAACCGCACAATGCCTCTCAATAACCCTTGTACTCGCTATAACATCCATGTGACTTCTCTGGTCATCATAAACCTCTGCATTGTGATGATGTCCCAAAGTGGGGACATTACATAGGCTGCTTTTTACTGCTCCATGAAACAACCTTGGATCCAATTCCAAACACATATCCAGTGGTTGATCTTCGATCATACGGATTGCCAGCCCTATCAGAATCTGAGTAACCTGTCAACTCAACATCAGATGCATCAGTATATTTAATACCATAATCAAGTGTTCCTTTTAGATACCTGAGTACCGCCTGTGTTGCATTCCAATGGATTTCTAGAGGTTTCACCATAAACTGAATTAACACACTCGCAAAGTATGCAATATCAGGTCTGGTTGTGGTGAGATAATTCATACTACCCACCATCTGTCTATACATAGTGCCATTCACCTCCTTCAAACCATCATCACAAGAAAGTTTCACATTCTGTTGCATAGGAACAATAGAAGACTTACACTGGTCCATTTTAAATCTCTTAAGTACTTCTCTGATATACTTACTCTAACAAACAAAAGTTTGGCTTGCATTTCTCCAAACTTCAAGACCTAGGCAGTAATGTAACTCACCAAGATCTTTCATTTCAAATACCTATGACAATTGATCCTTGATTTCATCAATTAATTTCTCTGCATTTCCTGTAATTATCAAATCATCAACATATAAGGAAATCAATACTATATACACCTTCTCATCAAATTTGGTATACATATTTGGATCACTTTTGTTCCTCATAAAACCTTGTTGAAGAAAGAAAGAGTATATCTTCTCATACCATGACCTAGGTGTTTGTTTTAGTCCATACAATGATTTCTTTAACTTACACACTAAGTGTTCTTGCCATTTTTCCACAAACCCTTTAGGTTGAGTAAGGTAAACCTCCTCCTTTAACTCACCATTCAAAAATGAAGATTTAACATCTAATTGGTGTAGCTTCCAATGATACTTTGTAGCTAAAGAAATTAACAATATGATAGTATTCAATTTAGCTACTAGTGCAAATGTTTCAACATAATCAATACCTTCTTATAGTGAATACCCCTTTGCCACCAGTCTAGCCTTATATTTATCTATACTACCATCTGATTTAAATTTAGGTTTGTATATCCATTTTCATCCAATGGGATTTTTATGTTTAGGCAATTCAGTCAATTCCCAAGTATTGTTTTTCATTATAGATTCATATTCTTCCTCCATTGCATTTCACCATTGATCATGTTCATTTGCTTCATCAAAACTCATGGGTTCTATAACATTTGAAATGCTACTCATTAGGGCATAGTCTCTATACCTCTCAGGGAATCGAACCTGTCATGAAGATCTTCTTAACTGATTATATTCCTCCCCACTTTGTGAAGATTTGTCTTCGCCTCTAGGTGAACTATGATTGCTTGAATTGTCCATATCACTGAGTCTTTCTTGTTGTTGTTGCTGCTGCTGTTGCTGCGGTTGTGGCTGCTGCTGTGGTGGTTGTTGTTGCTCTTCTTTAAATCCTTCATCAAGAAGTCTATGCCATTCCTCATGACTGTTTTCTTCATGATTTCCTGCTTCCTTCTCATGGAAAAGTACATCTCTACTTGCAAATACTTTGGGAGTGGTAGGATCAAACAATTTGTATGCTTTAAATTCAGAACAATACCCAATGAAAATACATTTAATGGCTTTAGCATGCAATTTCTTCTTATTCTCCTTTGGAATATGTGCAAAATCCTTACACTCAAATACTTTCAAATTGAGAACTACAGGTTTGGAACCATACAAGGCTTCGAAAGGAGTAACATTATCAAGACAGCTTGTTGGACTTCTATTCTTTAAATAAAATACAGTATTTATGGCTTCAGCCCAAAATGCATTCAAGAGATTCTTACCTTTCATCATACTGCGTGCACACTCTACCAGAGTTTTCTTTTTATTTTTAGCGACTCCATTTCACTGTGGAGTGTGAGGTACTGTAAACTGTTGTACTATTCCATGATCTTTTCAATATTTGTTGAAGTCCCCTGATTTATAATCTCCCCCTTGATCTGAACGGAGGATTTTGATGGATTTTCCTGTCTACTTTTCCACAATGGTTCTAAATTCCTTAAAGTATTCGAAAACATCACTTTTTTGTCTAAGGAAGTAAACCCATGTGTATCTCGTGAAATCATCAATAAATAACAGAAAGTAAAATGCACCTCCTAAAGCCCTAGTCTGCATAGGCCCACAAACATCAATATGCATAAGATCTAACACATCTCTCTTTTTCCTGTAAGGATTAGAGGGGAATTCATCTATGTTCATATTTCCTAATGCACATCCATCACACGCAACATTCTCATTCTTTAAAATGGGAAGTCCTTCAACCATATTATTTTTCTGTAATAACAATAAATCAGGATGATTGATGTGTCCATACCTTTGATGCCAAAGAATCTCTATTGGCATAGTTGTAGAAGTTAGTGCGTGATGTGCTTTGCTGGTAACGTCAAGTTTGTATATGCCTCCTTCTTTGACTCTCGTTGCAACAATTTTTGAATGGTCTAGCAGATCCTTCACTACGCAATAATTCTTGAAGAAATCAACCTTCAAGGCCTGATTTGTAATGGTAGACACAAAGATCAAATTTTTCTTTATTCCTGGCATGTAAACAACATTGTGAATGTGATGAACTGTACCATTCGAAAATGTCACAAGAATGTCTCCATATCCCTTGATCTGATGAGCGCGGTCATCACCAAGATATATGTTGGATCCATTATGTGTTTCTTTAAAATTAGTATACCACACCTTATTGCATGTCATATGTATTGATGCTCCAAAATCCACAAACCAGGCATCGAAATCATCTGTTTCAGCGGATAAAGCAGCGTTAGACACAAACAACCTAAGATCCCGTGCATCAAAATTTGGGGGTTCATCAATATCATCAGTAGCAATAAGAAATATGAGATCATGATTTGACAATTTTTCTGCATAATGACCTGAATGCTTTCTAGGTTTGTTCCTAGCCTCATTACTTTTCTTCTTATGTCAGTCTTTAACAATATGTCCAGGTCAACCACAATAAAAATAACTCTTTGATTCAGTCGTGTTAGATTTTATACCTTGATTCGGTCTTGGAGATTGTCTTCTCTGCAATGAATTGCCTCATCTGCCTCTTTCTCCTGATCTCCCTCTAACGGATCTTTTATTTGACCACAGTGCCAAATATTTATTCTGAGGCTTCAGATTCCCGCGCCTCTCTTCTTCTTGCAGCAAAATACCTATCAATTCTTCAAACGTAGGAGGTTTCTCCCTTGCTGCAAGACCTATTATGAACATATGATAATCTTCTAGCATACCATTTAAGGTAATAGTGACCAGATGAGTGTTGGAAACAATTTCCCCTATATTTACTAGCTTGGCTTTCACCTCTTTAATACGACCCAAAAATTAACTAACAGATTCATTTCCATCCATCTTAATGCCTAGCAATTTAGTTTTCAAGAACAAAATCTGATTTGTGTTGCTAGTTTCATACAATGCTTTAAGCGTTGTCCACGTTGTAGTAGAAGTTATAGCTTCTCTAATATGTGGAATTATGCTATCTTTAACAAACATCTACAACAGTAACGTTTCCTTGTTTTTGCGCTTCTCCCAATCTTGGATCTGTGTTGATGTCACACCTGCAGCCGCATCAGGTTTCACTTCAGTTCCCTTTGCAATGTTCCAGACACCATAGCGTTCCATGAGCGTCTGCATCTTAAATTTCGAGTTAATGAAATTTGTCCCATCTAACTTGTTGTCTTCGTTGAGGTAGGTCTCTGCCATCAGATTCACCATCGCTGCAAGATAGTCTCTGCAAGTGAATCACCAAGAATATGCAACTTTCTGTCGCTCTGCCTTCGGATTCCACCGATCCATCTCAATCTTTGTTCTCATCTTAAATCATGCATGCATCCACCTTTAAATCATACATGCGTCCATGCATGCACCTTAATATCCAAAATATCAACTTTTTAAAGAAAAAACTTATCCTCACACTTTTATATAAAAGATATCCACTATAATAAGTTTTAATATCCCTTTTAAATTTTATACCTCAAAAAAAAATCTGCACTTTTAAATATCCACCATTTATGATCCACTTTTAAATATCTTATATATACTTAAAAAAATAATCAAATGCTCCAAAACGTGGCATGCAAAACTTTTTATCCAAAAAAAACAAATAATCAAACTCATGCTTCATGAAAAATCACGATTGGCTTCAAACTCCATGCATGCAAAAGTTTGAAATGAATGCCAATCTTCTCCACAAATTCACGCTACCTCCACACGCACCTAAAACTTTCTCACCTCCATGCTCAAAGCTCACGCAGACTTTGCAAGTGGTGGCTCTACCTCACGCTCAGAAAAAACTCAGATTTGCTCACGACCCTTCTTTCAAGCTCGCTATTCAGCCAAAATAAATGGGGCTCCCACAAGCTCTCACGCTGCAGGGTTTCCACAAAGAGATCCCAAATCACGCCTTTGAATAAGCAGATCGAATCTGCTCAAGGTTTCCAAGAAAGAAATCTCAAGCTCACGCAGCAAAACCTCACAATTTCCAAGAAAGAAATCCCACTTGCTCACATAACAAAAACTCACGATTTCCACACGGCCTGCGCAAACACAAATGTTTCCGCACCTCACGCTACAGTAGACTGCGGGGAGTTTGCAACTCATGAGTTACTTGGGTGCGGAAATCTTTAAAGCTTTCCGCATTGTAATACACAATTCAACTGCGGAAATCTGAGGTGTTTCAAACACGGGAAACTTTCAGTAGTACATCGCCGCACCCTTAAAGAGGAGGGACTTGAGGATTTCTAGAAATTTTTGCACTTTGCTTCCGTGGCTCTGATACCAACTTAGAAATATGAGGAACAAACACACAACAAGTCAATGCTCGCACAATCTATATTGAATAAAAGTCAATGCTCGCACAATCTATATTGAATAAAGACTGATTACATCATTATATAGGAAACTAACCTACTTAAATTGTTACAACAAACTCCAGATAACTAGACACTACTTACGTTGTTGTCAACTAACACTTACAACATATGCTTACAAGTGACTCTTACTCCATTATTTCCAAGTCTTTCACCGTGAGGCTTCACATCGAAAGCACAATTGACCCTCCTTATCAATATTATTATGGAGCTAAGAGAAAACTACAACCCCCTAATATTTACACCGAGAGGGTAGCCTTTATTTAGTAGCGGTGAGCGAAAGAGGATTGGACAAATACTAAGCAGCCAAGTGAGGAGTTTGAGTTTAATGGTTCCATGAGAGTTCCCTTGGTAGTGCAAAAAATCAGTTTTTGTATGTTACATATATGTATGCTTCAAGGTCTCAAATATTTAGTTCCTACAAGGAAGCAATTGAAAGTTCCAACAGATGAAAATGAAAAGGAGAAATCGAGAATCTCTGCAATGGAATTCGATATGAAAGCATTTCGATCCACGGTGGCTACTGGAAAAGAATATGCATCCACTGACACAAGAGGTACTTCTCAGGAAGACTTGAATTGTGAAGAGAATAAAATGATCTCAGGTTCTACGGACATGGAGAAAGTAGATACAGATGTGGAGTTATTCATTGCTAAGTTCTCCGACAGAATGAAGCTGCAGAGACTGAAATCTATAGTTGAATACCGTGATATGATGGAACAAGGAGCTAGATAACATTTTTGGTGTTGAATTTTCTTGTATATATCTTATAAGAAATGTTTGAGACTGACACCCGGGCAAACAAAAAGGAAGGCACTCCTTTCAGATCAGACCAACACCGAGATAAGCAAAGCAGAGAAGGGGGCATCTATTGGGACATCTATATTTCCTTCTCCCATGCATAAACTCAACTCCACTCCACCCTCTCATCTTTCCAGATGGCTTCCCTTGCTTTTAAAGCCGACTCTGCGCCGACTTCGAATTACAAGGAATAAACTCGACTCCACGCTCTCATCTTTCGAGATGCTTTTAAAGACAACTCGGCTCTTCAGAAGTCGACTTTGAATTACATTTCTGAGATGGCTTCCTTCGCTTTTAAAGCCGACTGGGCTCTTCATAAGTCGACTTCGAATTAGAGGCTTCCCTCGCTTTTAAAGCCGATTCGGCTCTTCAAATGTCGACTTCGAATTACATTCTTCTGAAGAGCCGAGTCCGCTTTAAAAGAGAGGGAAACATCTAGGAAGATGAGAGCGTGCAGTGGAGTTTATGGGGGAGAAGGAAATAGAGATGCCCCAATCTCCTCATCTACTGAAAGCGCTCAGATCTAGAGTCATGTTTGTAACGCGGTGGAATGACAAACTAAATGCTGGGGATTGTCGAGAAATAGCTCTCCGGATTTCATCGCCTTCTTGAACTCCTGGACGTTGTCATACAACGCTATGAGCTTCACTACATTGAACGGAACTTTGGGAAAAATGGAGGAAATGATTGCCCATATTCCCAACTATATTCATTAACCTACAACCTTATAATCCCTTAAGTGAGACGCTCTTTAATTCTGACTTATCATCACCTAATGATCGTCTGCAACAACTAATGCTAATATGTTATCTAATTAGTAATCAATGTGGCTTTTCCTCTCTATCAATGTTATCACTACCACGCAGAGGCACAAACAACAACTATAGCTCTTCAAGGCATCTCAAACAACCTTTAAAAACAGTTCGGTTCGTTGAAGGAGATGGGTGCGTGATTCTGTGATGCAGGCTTCATTACTTTGGGTTTGGTGATAACACACATAAATGGCGTGAGGATGTTCCTTCTATGTTGTACGGGCAAGGAGGCTGCCATGAGAATTTTTTGTATGGCACCTCAAAAATTAGTAAATTTAGAATAATCAATCTGTATAGTTGCTCCGATACTCAATATAAGACCCTCTTTACATAATTTAGCCATCTATCTTGTGTGAGATACCTTTAAATGAAGGTTGAAAAGAGAGTTTAGGAGAAAATTTCCTCTTCAATTTAAAAGTACTTCACATTCCTCGGCAAATAAGGCAAATAAGCCATGGAATGTAAGCATAATAATTTTAATCAAATTCCTCGACTTTGTTATTCACATTTGTCCTTTTGGTCTATAATTGATGAAAATAGTGGCATTTTTATGGAGACAATTGACAAATGCTATTTAAAAGAAATGATGCTTCCCATTAACCTTTCTAGCTCATCAAGTCTTGTTTGTAAATTATATTGCCAAATGTCTTTTTATCTTAAGTATCTTTATTTATGATACGATATACTCATATATATATATAACTATTGGATTTGTATTTTAAGGTCTCTTGGTTACAATGTCACTTGCATTTTACATTCCTTCAAATGAATGATAAGGTAATCCTAGCATATTAGGTTTCTAACATTCCCTCCTTAATTAGAAGGGTTGTATGTGAGTCCAAGGTGAGAGCTCATATCTAAAAGTGGACAGCTGAAATATGGAAGTTGACATTCCCCCCTTAATCTGAAAGGGTGTATGTGAGTCCAAGGTGAGAGTTCATATCTAAAAGTGGGCAGCTGAAATATGGAAGTGTGTAGTTGTTGATGGCAGAATGTGCTCTTTGAATCTAGTGGTTTTGGGATGACCACAAACCGAATGACTAGAAAAAGCTTATGTCTTCTACTAAATGGTGGTGGTGGTTTAAGGAAGACCCAAAACCAATTTGGTGGTTTAAGAATAACCGCAAAATCTGGAACCCTAATCTAGGCTCAATGGTTTTGTTGGCACAGGGGCAGACCCGGGGTTCAACTCCAAGAGCGCACCAACAAGCCCTAACTACTGGCCGTTTCGGCTACACCTGTGAAGCAGATGCAGTCTCACCTGAAGCAGCTATGGGGGGGTTGCAAGATAGAGAGGCCTACAACCAAGGGAACTATCAAGTGGATCCAACACTAAAACAATACAACATGCATATATCACTTATCATCTTAGATCTATTCCACACATCTATCAGATCTACCACAACAATGCAATAACAGTATATCAAGGAAAAATAACACAACATCAATAGCACACACAAGACAGATATACGTGGTTCACCCTCTCTCTAGGGCTACGTCCACATAACTGTGCTTTATAATGTATTAATATGAAACATACAGTTCTTGTCTATGCTCTTAGCTAGTAGATCTTATTTATTCTCCTCTCTATCTCTCCCCTCCCTGCGCACCCAGCTGCAAGGTTGATCTTCGCACCCAACTGAAGATCTTACAATACAGAATGCTCTCATACTCAAAACTTCTCTCTAACTCGATATTACTCACTCAATCACATATCAACAATAGTAACAACAACAACTACAACTAGATCGAACCTCCTTCCCTCATGTAGGTTCTTATTTATACATTACAATCACTCACCGACATCCTTAGGCCGAAACCTAGGTGTCAAAACCCTAGATACTGAAACCCTAGGTGTCTAAAACCCTAGGTCAACTTGACCCGCATTTTCAGGGCTTCGCCAGCCTGTCTTCCCTTCCTTCTCGCGCGGTGCTCCAAAGCATCCAACGGTGTATTTTTCTTCTTGTTGGGTTGTCCACGATCCTTCTTCCTTTCCGATCTATCATCCTCGATATCCTCATCCAACAACTTGCTTCCTTTTACTTCGCTCCATCTTTTCTGCTCTTCTGCTCACTTCAACTCAGTAACAGTTACTCTGTTTTCTGCAAAGTTTGAATTTTGCCTTTTCTTCCTTGTTCTTCACTTATTTCCATAACCAAGGGACAACAGGCCCCCAACACTCACCTGTGACTCGTCCGAGGCACTTCAGATCTGACCCTTCTATTTTACTTCGGCTTCAGACTCCGCAGTGAAACCTTTTCTTTTTTCTCTATGCCTTCTCTCCTTCCCTATGCAGACTGTCATTTATGTGTCTGGTACCCAGTTTCAACTGCACCTGGTACCTAGACCCTTTTCCTTATGCTTTTACTGAGAGCTGCGAGGCAGCTAGTTGTCATAGTACAATTTCAACCGGCTCCCATTCACTAATCTTGCCTTCCATTCTCCCTTCAAAGTCTTCAATTGCGCAGCTCCTCCTTTTGTAACATAGGCGATCTCATATGGCCCGAACCAATACGTTCTGAACTTCCCAGGATGTTTTATGAACTTACTGTCATATACCAGTACTAGATCACCTTGTCTAAATGCCTTCTTCTTTATGTGCCTGTCATTATAGGCCTTTTCTCTTTCCTTTTACACCTGCTAATGAAATCCTGCAATAAATCTGTCTTCTTCGAGTTCGATCAATTGTGCAAGCCTCTCTTGAACAATGCCACTGTCATCCATATCTATAAAGGCAACAATCCTTAGACTTGGTACCAAATATTCCATTGGGACGACAACTTCGAGACCATATACCAACTTAAAAGGGGTCTGCATTGTTAGCTTCTTGCAAGTGGTTCTATAGGCCCAAAGTACTGTTGGTACTCTTAAATCCCAGTCATCCCTGTTCAGATTGAAAATCTTCTTCAACGCTACCTCCGAAATATTATTGAATGCCTCCACTATCCCATTTTCTTGTGGATGGTAAGGTGTGCTCTTCTGATGGTGGACTGCAAATTCCTCAGTCAGGGCTTCAATTGTTTTATTTATGAAATGTGTGCTTTGATCACTCATAAGGATCTTTGGGCATCCAAACCTGGTTATGATGTCATCAAATATGAAGCATGCAGCTGTAGTTGCACCACAGTCCATGACTGCTCTTGCTTCAACCCATCTGGTCAAGTAATCTATTGTTGTAATTATGTACCTTTCTCCTGTGCACTTTCCTGGTGGGTTTATAGGTCCCACGAAGTCAATGGCCCATTTATCAAATGCTTGTAGGGTCATTTGTGGTGCTAGTGACATTTCATCTCTTCTAGATGGTTTCCCAACTCTTTGGCATACATCGCAGGCTCTGTAATAGTCTTTAGCATCTCTGTGTAAGGTAGGCCACCAAAGGCCATCTCTAAGAACCTCCTGCGCAGTTGTTGTCCCTACGTAGTGTCCTCCTGCGATGCCTTCATGAGCTTCCATGAGGATCATCGCTCATTCTTCCTCCATAACACATCTTCTGAGTATCTCATCAGGTCCCATCTTGTATAGTTGTCCAGCTATAAGTGAAAAGTCGGCAGCGCGTGCTACTAGATGTTTCTTCTGGGGAATTGTATACTGGCTAGGGGCCATTCCTGTTGACAGGAACTGGACTATTTCTACGAAATGGTCATCAATCTTTCTAATGGCCAGCAATTTTGCATCCGACAATGTATCCTCCAAACTAGTGGGATCTTCTCCATGTTCCAACCTCGATAAGTGGTCAGGACCTTTGTTCATTCTTCCTGGATTTACTACGATCTCAAATTCATATTCCTGAAATAACAGAATCCATCTACATATTCTCCCCCCCAACACTGGCTTGTTAACGAGGTATTTCGGTGCAGAGTGACCAGTAAAAATTTTAAAGTCTCCTCCCAACAAGTAGTAGCGAAATTTCTACAGCGCATACACCATGGCTAACCCCTCTCGCTCGGTAGTGGTGTAATTGATCTCAGCAGTTGATAGCTTCATGTTGGCAAAGGATAACGGATGGTCAATATCTCCTTCCCCAGGTTGTGCTAACACTACTCCTAAGGCAATATAATATGCATCGACATGCACATGAAACTCCTTGCTCCAATCTGGAAAAAACAGAATAGGCACAGTAACCATTTTCTGTTTCAATGTGTCGAAGCTCTGCTGACACTCTTCTGTCCAACTAAACTGACAGTCTTTCTTCAAAATATTTTCCATGGGTGTTGTAATCTGGGCATATCCTTTAATGACCTTCCTGTAATATCTTGTGTGTCCCAGCGTAGTGCACAACTGTTTGACTGAAGTAGGAGGGGGTAGATCAACTATAATGACAATTTTAGATGGATCGACCAACAATCCCTACTTGCATACAATATGACCTAACAACACTCCAAATGGTGAGAAGAAGATGCATTTATTCAGATTCAAGGCAATTTGATGTTGTCTGCATTTATCCAACATTAGCCTTAGACATTCAATATGATTTTTCAATAAACTAAAAATAGTCCAATCATCAAAGTATGCTTCTAGAAATTTATGCAAAAACTCCTTGAATGCTTCAACCACCACCCTAGAAAAGATGGTTGGGGAATTATTCAATCCAAATGGCATCACTTTATACTGATAGGACCCCCATTCTATTGCAAATGTGGTCTTATGGTGGTCTTCCTTGGCAATCCAGATCTGATTGTATCCTGAAAATCCACCTGTAAAAGAATATACTTCCTGGCCTCCCACATTATCTAACTCTTCATCAGTGAATGGCGTAAGGAAGGGGTCATGAAAACAGGCATCATTCAACTTTCTGATATCTACGCAGATCCTAATCTCTCCTGTCTTCTTATCTTGCACCACCATAGGGATAATCCACTCTGACTCTTCCACAGGTTCTATAATCCTAGCATCCAGCATTCTGTCGATCTCAATCTTTACTTTCTCTTTTTATTTAGGGTTCAATCTGTAGGGTCTCTGTTTGACTAGTCTTGCATATGGTTTCAAAGGGATCCTCATCTCTCCCATAGGCCCTTTAATACCCTTCATATCAGTGAACTTGGTTGGAAACAAGTCCTGATATTCATGCAGTAATTCTATAATTTTGTCAATAGTGGCAACATCCCAATAATCTCCAACATTTGCAAGCTTTGGTGTCTTCTCTATTCCAATATTGACTTTCCTAATTTTGATTGGATGTCCAATTAATGGTAACTCAATTCATGGGCCTTCCACATCTCTTTATCCTCCTATTTTGACGATGTTCACCTTTCTTGGACCATCGTCTTCATCAACACTGATGCTGTAACAACCTTGTAGTTTCTGAAGAGGCGCAGTCCATTTGCCCTCTTCTTGCTCCAAAGGGAGGTTAGATGCCTCCTTGAATACTTTCTATCTTACAATCTGCAATGCTTGATCTACTGAAGGATATTGACTTTCAAATAAGAAGGTGGTTACAAAATTATGAGTCATACCTTCCCAATCTATAGTGATGAGGCACAACTCTGCTTGAAGGTACCAGTTGATAGGTGTCATGTCTAATGTGTTAATGAATTTTTGCACCCACTGATCTTGAGGAATGTTTCTCTAGGCTGCTTCGCAACTTCACACATGGTCCTTTGGGAAGCTTCGACCTGTGTACTGAACTTCACAACCTTCTACTTGTGCTGAGAACCACGTTGTCATCAAGGTACGACATTGTACCCATTCTGTAATGTTGTTTTTGTGTGTCCCCCACCATCTTGTTGGTGTGGTTTTCAAGGCCTCATCCATTGCCAATAGTCTTTGTTGCATTGGTACACTTTCTTCAAAGTCTGATAAGAAAGTTTCTAAAGGATTCGGACCATCAAAGGTGGGTAAATTACTTATTGTTTTGCCGATCCAACAAACTTCTCTAGTTAATCTAGCACATCTTCTTGTAGATACTTCATACATTTTATTCTTCCATTTCTCCAGTGCTTCGTCTAAGTCTGATGAACATGTGTTGTCACTTCTCTAGATTAGGTTTCCATCAGCCATAGGATTAATGTAATCCTGTTGTCTGGCTGTTAATTTGTATATGTTTTCCAATTCATATGTGTGGTCTTCTTCTTTGATGGGTTTTGTGTATCACTGACCTTCATCTAGATCTAGAGGCGCAATGACCCTAAGTCCATCTCTTTCAAAATTCATACGTATTTTCTTTAAATCAACCACAGTGGAATTATTGAAAACCCAATCAATTACTAACAACGAGAGGTAAGGACAACTATCATCAACTATCTTAATTACCTCAAAGTCTGCAAACGTTCTTACTCCATCAATGTCCACAGGGACATGTTCCATTCGTCCAAAGGGGCTGACAGCTTGCTGATTAGCCATCCTGAGCCTGATAGGGGAATATATCAACTTTGGTTTTCCCATCAGTGCCCAAGTTTGCTTCGCCATGACATTGACCTCCGACCCTAAGTCGAGGACCACATAGTCTATATCATATTCTCCTATTTGAGCATTCAAGTGTAATTCCTTATTCGTCCTTCTCTTTTTGGTGATTTGGTGTACTTCCCTATTCTGTAAGGGGTCTATCTTTCTTAGCTCATACTGTCTGATTAAAGTTTGTAGTTCTTGTACAACGCTCTCATCCCGAATCAACTTAATGAAAGTATATAAAAATTCCATCAGTTTGCTTACCTCTTTTCCTTCTTTTGGTGAAGCAAACTAATCGAATGCCAGAGGCATTCCATATTCTCTTACTTTTGGCTGTGTCTTTGATGAATAGCCTTGGTCTACTTTGAACTCTTTTCTTGCCTCCTCAAATATATGTCTTTCTTTCTTTGCATCAAAATTTTGGGTCTTCTCTACATCTTTCCCGATTCCTAAGTCTTCTGTAGCCTTTCCTAGGATCAATCTGTCTTAGCCTATAACAATGCCTCCTCTAGTAATAAAAACGACTCTGGGGTATTATCCGCGAGGTTCAACGTATATCAGTTTCACTTGCGGGTTCTGCTGAGGTCCTCTTCTTTCCTGAAGCTTAGCTAGCAATGTTGGACATTCCTCAATAACACGCTCAAAGGAGTTGCAGTAGCTGCAAGTAGTGCAATGGTTCTGAAAGTCTCTTGCGAGGTGTCTTAGCTATGCATAGTTATAACAAATGATCTGTCCTTGGCCTCGGCCCATATCTCCTCCTCATCCTTGTCTTTTGAATCCACCACGAGGGTTGAATTTTCCTCTCCCATGGGAGTTATACTATGTAGTGTTTCCTTCTTGTTGTACTTCACCTTGAATTTTGTATACATCTCTTGACCTTTCATACATGAGATCGTAAGCCCTATAATCTCTATCATTATGTCCCATGGACTTACAAAATGTGCAATACAAGTTTGTAGGAGTCTGAACGTACGTTTGCATGTAATAACACTCACCAGTGCAATGTCTATTTTGACATACCTCGCACCAGGGTAAGGTGACTTGTTTCAAAGGGATCAGAGCTCCAGAGGCCAAGTATTCATGGAATAGGGGATAGTGCTCCTTGTCATGGCCTTATGATCTACATATGACACACCAGATGTCTTATCTTTTATCTTTTCCCTTGTCTTTCTTCATATCTTTGACCTACAGAGACAAACTAGTTAGCTGACTCAAGATCTGACTCATACCTGAGCTGGATTCTCCCATGGGGGTTGATTCTAAATTCATGGTGATCTCCAGTGCCTCAGCATGAAAAGAAACCTTATGTTGCATCAGAGGAACTCTGATGTGTGGTGAAAGGGAAACAATGAACCACTCTTTGTTCTACTCATCCAAGATCTGAAAAGTCAATCGACCTTTTAAGGTCTTGAATCTTTGATTGAATTCCCAAACAGGTTCGGCTACCTTCTACTTGATCTCTTTCAACTCTGTAATACATTGTAACTCCGACTTGGGTTTCTTGAAATCTACAATCAATGCATTCTTGATCTCATTCAGCGGCTTAGGCTGTGCAAGTCCTTAGACAAACTTCATGTACCAGCTCAATGCGCGATCCCTTAGGGTAGTACTAAACTGGGTTCTTTTAACAGCCTCATCAGTGACATTTTTAATATTCCATACAACTTCACATAGGAACCAGTGTTGATCAGGGTCTTCAGACCCATCTCCCCTAAATATAGGGAGTCTCATCTCATTTTCCATAGGTCTTCCTAGGTTTCCTAGGTTTCCTGTCTAAGTATATGACAAAATGATAGTAATAGTACTCTGAGGAATCTGGTGACTCTGACTATTATGACTGCTTAGTAATGCTGAAACAACAGAGGGATTAATAGTACTTACTTTAGCAGTCTACGTAGTTCCTGAAGTTTTTGGCTCATCCCAGTGAGGTTCTTCATCTTTCTCTTCCTTTTCCCTAGAGGGTTCTGAATGCTCTTTGTCCATCAAATCTTCTTCTTCTCCACTATAGAAACCCTCGTCCCCATATTTCTGCTTGAATAAGTCCGCAAGATGAACTTCTCTGAACGCTCTTCCACTACGTGTATGTCCAGCCTCTGTGTCGTTGTCGTTGTCCTAATTCCTGAACATTAGCTTTTTCAAATCCGACCAATCTACTGTATCTTCAAGATGTTCTTCTCATGCAATAACATCTTGATCCTCAACTTTAGAAAATGTAAAACTTTTCCTCTCGGTCCCTTGAAGAAATATCTCTCGGCTTGGCTATATGACTTTACTCTATCAACAATAAACTCTGCGATGTACCCTCCAATGGTGCTATCAAACCAGTGATCTACTGCTCTTGACATGGTTTTGTCAACTCTCTTAACCTTCTTGATCAGTGTCGATGTCCAAACTACGGGAGGTCTAGATATGAACTCAAACTTGGTATCTGCCAACCTACCTAACCACTCATATAGCTCCTGATGGATTCCTCCAAAGAAAGTATCATGTATATCAGTAAAGATATATTTCTCCAACCAACCCTCTATACTAAGATTAGGGTTCTTGTTCTAGGCTTCAGCGAAGTCCTTCTCTTGATCCTATATCCACTTCTGATCTTTGTCTTTGATAGGAACCACCTTGACATTCCCTCAGGAAGATTCATGTCTCAACAACGAAACCATTTGTTGGCATAGGGGAAGACCCAAGGTTCAGCTCCAAGAGCGCACCAACAAGCCCCAAATTCTGTCCCTTTCAGCTACACCTGCGAAGCAGATGCAGTCTCACCCGAAGAAGCTATGGGGGGGTTGCAGGACATAGTTGTCTACAACTAAGGGAACTATCAAGTGGATCCAACACTAGAACAATACAACATGCATATATCACTTATCAGCTTAGATCCATTCCACACATCTATTAGATCTACCACAACAATGCAATAACAGTATATCAAGGCAAAATAACACAACATCAACAGCACACACAAGACATATATGCGTGGTTCACCCTCTCTCTAGGGCTACGTCCACAGAACTATGCTTTATAATGTATTAAGATGAAGCATACAGTTCTTGTCTGCGCTTTTAGCTAGCAGATCTTCTTTCTTCTCCTCTCTATCTCCCCCCTCTTTGCGCACCCAGCTGGAGGGTTGATCTACGCACCCAACTGAAGATATTACAATATAGAATGCTCTCGTACTCAGCACTTCTCTCTCACCCGATATTACTCACTCAATCACATATCAACAATAGTAACAACAACAACTACAACTAGATCGAACCTCCTTCCCTCATGTAGATTCTTATTTATACATTACAATCACTCACCAAAATCCTTAGGCTGAAACCTAGGTGTCAAAACCCTAGATATCGAAACCCTAGGTGTATAAAACCCTAGGTCAACTTGACCCGTGTTTTCAGGACTTCGCCAGCCTGTCTTCCCTTCCTTCTTGTGCGGTGCTCCAAAGCATCCAATGGTGGATTTTTCCTCTTGTTGTGTTGTCCACGATCCTTCTTCCTTGTTGATCTATCATCCTCGATCTCCTCATCTAATGGCTCGCTTCCTTTTAATTTTCTCCATCTTTTCTTCTCTTTTGCTCACTTCGACCCAGTAACAGTTAATGTGTCTTCTGTGAAGTTCAAATTTTTCCTTTTCTTCCTTGTTCTTCGCTTATTTCCATAACCAAGGGCCAATAGGTTCCTTGAACATTTCCTAAGTTAGCTAGAATCTTGCGCTAATGTATTTTGTTAATTGGAAGTTCTCTCGAATGATAGTTTAAACATGACCATAAATTGTTCTGGGGAAAAAGTTGAATTTCTTCTACCAAGTGGAGGTTTAAGGAAAAACGCAAAGGGTAGCAAAAGTTGTAAGTTGTCCCGAAATCTTGGAATTTTGTATCGATTGATTGACAAATCATATGAGTGTCTAGTTTTATGTGAGAGATACGAAGTTTGGACTTGGGTCATCTCATTCACATTGTTGGTCACTTAATAAGTCATTGGTACAATATTCCCATTGGGAGGATATGTAACACCGACAGAGTAAGGTTTGCTCAAATCATGGGGCGCTTTCAGTTGTAACAATGACAGAGTATGGTTTGTCCAAATCTTGGGGCGCTTGCAACTATACCAATGATGGAGGTTACTTGCAATTGTAGAAAGGAAGTCAGGTCATTCGATTTGCAGCCTGGAATGGCACCTCAAATTGTTAATATAGTCGACTTAGAACAATCATGCCTCAAAGGAAGGATCAGTCGACGAGAAAAGTGAGTCGTTGCAATAGTCGTGCGGAGCCTCGAAGTCAAGTGGTAGGAAAATATTACAATGAATGGCACGAGTTCTATTAACCTTACAAATGAATTGTCAAGGTTTTGTAAGGATTTTATCTGGTGGTGCATGTACAGTCCACTGGGATAAGGGAGGCATGTGCTAAACCTGAATGCAAGAGAGGAACAATGTAGAAGGACTAGAAGAGGGACATGTTGGATGGCATAGAACGTTTATGGAATGAAAAACTCTCCTGGACAACGTCTTGCAAATTAGGGTTTATGTAACAGAATGAAAAACGCCAATTGAACAAAAACATTCGACCTAAACAGAGGTGCAGGAAAAAGGGCATAGATTGATAGACTGGAAAAATATGTTTCTTCACGTAAATGAAAATTCCTAGGAACTAAGGCACTCTGATGCCATTGTTGGACACACAAATAAAGATAAACATGAATTAGTTTTATTAATGATATGATACACACATATATATGATTATGACCATTGGGTTTGTATTCTAAGGTCTCTTGGACTCCCCATTACACTGTGACTTAGCTTTTTACATTTCTTCAAGTGAATGATACCATAACTCTAGTGGATTAGGTTTCCAACAGTCACCATAAAAAACGTTTTATCCTTGTTCTCAGTTCTCATATGGAAAAGATTTACATAATTGATACAAAGTTAGCTAACATCCTAATTTCCATACATTCTAATTTCCATACATTGACTTTATAAAACATCACCCTAGTGGATTAGGTTTGAAACAGTCACCATCAATTTTTTTTTGTCGTGTTCTCAATTCTCATATGGATAAGATTTACATAATTGATACAAAGTTAGCTAACATCCTAATTGCCATACATTGACTTTATAAAACATCAGTGCACAATTCTATTTCTTGGCCTCTTTGCTTGTGGGGATGCAACATGTTGATGAACTAATGTTTTATTAAATGTAGATCCATAGCTGAGGCACTTTGAGGATTGTCTTTGTTGTTGTTCTTTTGGCTGGTTCTTAAAATAGCACTCTTTTCTCTTGGCTTGACAAAATTTGATCTAAAAATTTATTGTACACCAATGGTTGGCATATCCACACCAAATATATATAAATGAGAACCTTACTTTCTTTATATTGTGTATTTTCCCCATTGAACAACATAGGAAATGAAAATCCTAGTCTTCAGGAGGTGCTTTAGCTTACCTACAAGGAAAGAGAATTTGTTTTTTAATCTTTTCCATGTGTTGCATGGGTTCTTCTAGACTAACCCTTTGTTGTTCCACATTGCTATAATTGGTCTTATTTGAAACAATTTCTCATAAGATGGTGTTGAATTCATTTTTTTTAACCTCTTCTAATCCCTCCTTCGGAGCTTTCTACTCATGGATGATATATGTATGATGCTACTGGTCTATGAAGATTGTCCACTCTCGTATTTATAGGGGTTGGATGTCTGTAGTTGAAGTTGAAGATAATATACGAAACTTGGGTTGCGCAACACTCACAAATAGGATCAATTTTATTTGAAATGTTATCCATAAAAACCTAATAATTATTATAGCACATAATCCTATGATGAATGAGTTGTAGTTGTAGTATGGTTAATTCCATGATATTTCCCAAGCTACTCAGCCTAAGGAGGCCTTCGTTGCTGGGTCATGAAGAAAAAGCCTTGGCCGCAGGAATTTTCTCTTCCTTGATTTGTAGGACTCTGAATATTAAAAGGTAGAATCTCATGAGACCAAGAAGCCAACCTGGAAATATTGTTGTACCCAGAAATGCCTCTTCTGTGTTTGAACTAAGGCTCTAGCGAATTTGACTTGGAGGAATTACCAACGTCCAAAGAATTGGTCTTTATGTTTCCCATTTCATTGGCTTCAAATAAGAACACCACCTCATTTTTGTATCCTTTGTGAATATCAACGTTACCATTATCCATGGGAACTGAACACTCGATGATGCAAGTGAGTGATTGTTCATATGGTTCCACAGCTTGTTGCTACCGTGGCTAGGCAATTTTTGAAATATCTTATTAAATCTCATATTTCCTTATGTAAAATATTTATCAAGGAATCCTAGTTAATCATGAGCGTTGTTCCTGGGAACCATCCTAACACCTCTTTAATCTACCCTCCATGAAAAATATGAAACTTTTGGTGCTTTCAAAGTGCACAAAGTTTCTAAATCTGCTAAAAAACGAGAGTTGGTAATCATATAAAGAGGCTGACTAGACCTTCAACATCGACAACTTCATCTGGGATGAAGTCCTCGATGTTGAAAGTCTAGTCAACCTATTTATATGATTACCAGATCTCTTCTTTTGGTAGATATGGATACTCTATGTGCACTCTGAAAGCACTTACATATAAGTATTTCTCATGGAGGGTAGCTTAAAGAGGTGCTAGGATGGTTCCTAGGAACAATAGTCATGGTGAAACAAGATTCCATGATAAAGATTTTACATAAGGAAATTGTCCATGAGAATTCAAAAGAGATTGCAACATTTTCCTAGCTAGGGTAGAAACAACATATGGAACCATATGAACTAGCACTCGCCTGCTAACTAGAATATCAACGCTCCCATAGACAATGATAATGTGAAATATTCAAAACGAATACAAAAATGAAGTCACCACGTCGGTAATTCCTCCAAATTAGATTTGCAAGAGCCTCCATGTTGGAGTAGAACACAACATAGGTGTGGAGAAGGGATAATTTTTCAATGGACTTATTGGATTTCTAGGTACAACATTATGTCCAAATTCTACCTATCAATGTTTTGAGTTCCTCAATAAAGCCTCTACCATCAACAACCACTGAGGAATTGACTTCTCTACAAGTCAAGGAAGAGGAAATTCCTGTGGCCAAGGATTTTTCTTCAGGACCCAATAGTGAAGGCCAAAAGAAAATTTCCTTGATTGGTCTCATGGAAGGAGAAGGAGGAGGATATGGGATTAGAGATTCCACCCTATAAAGTGCTTGGAGAGTTTGAGTTAATTGAAAGAGAAGAATGGGTAGACAACACAAAGTTTATGTTAATATAAAGATGAACACACAGATCAATCCCATTGAAATACAATTACAACCAATGTTCAATTATTCAACCATTTTGCAGCCACCATCCTCTTAGAAATAAGAGATATTAAAAACATGAAATATGCACAAGAAAAATATAAAGAATATGAGACGCCATGATTTATCCTAAAATCCCAAAATGGGGAAACCAACACCTAATAGATCTATTAGCGACCAATCAAGGCATTTTAGTGTCTAATTACATGCCTTTAAATAATATTCATGGCATCAAATACAATGGGAAAAACCATGGGTTCTCAAACCACCACTGGTAAACCTGTTTAATGACTATTATCTTTGACTCCTTGGCATGCATTTAAATAGGCTTCATGCCATAAAATACAATGGAAAAAACCATGCATTCTCAAACCACCATAGGTAAACCCATTTAATGACTATTATCTTTGACTCTTTCAACGAGCCAATTTTAGCCTAACAATATTCCTCTTGAACTTGACTTAGGGAAACTTATTAATCCACCACTGGTAAACCTATTTAGTGACTATTATATTTGACTCTTTCAGTGGGAATTTTAACCTAACAATATCCCCCTTGAACTTCACTCAGGGAAACTTATTATTGATGTCCATATAAAATGAAATATATTGGTATGATCCAATGTTACATTTATCGTTATGCAAATTTATCATTGGGTTCCAAAATTGAAATTATCGGCAATATCGAGAAATGATAGGAAATCATGGGGAAACTTAAAAAAAATTAAAAATAACCATTGTTTTTAATTTTTAAACTTCTAAAGCAACCTCGATATCAAATAAAAACATTGTCACATAAATATGAAAATAAAAAAATTCAATATAATGTGTATAAAATGTCAAGTGGTACATCAAACATCAATAATGAAATATGATATATGTCCTGAGCCATAATTCCATAATTCCTTATAGGATAATATAAAATCACATCAAAACAAAAATAAATGTATCACATGAGATGATCATCATGAAGAATCTAGATACTACAAGCCTACAAGACTAATCATAATGCATTAAGATATCATTGATTCCCTCTACCCCTTTTACGGGAAAAGGTCACTGCTGACGCTTTTCCTCTAGAAGAAACGGGTGGATATGCTGAGGATAAGCCCGAGGTGGAAGGTGAAACTATTGGGGATAAGGTATAATATTAAGTGGGATGTCTTCCACCTCTTCCCCTAGTTTTCAGTCTCTATGGAGGTCGTGGCATTGGCTACAAAAAACTCTCAGTGTCCTCCTCTTGCTCCAAATTTGTCTCTCTTGTAAGTGGAAGATACTTTGATACCTCCTCCTCCTCCAACTCATCAACATGATGTTCCAACCACTCAGGTGCATCCTCCATGATAGGCCTCTCGGTCTCCACTCTCCACTAACTCATGGTGTCAAGAGCATCCAATGAAACTACATCAATGTCGAGTACTTTCTTTATCCACTTCACCCACAACTTGAGATTGTAGTAGACAAAGACCATGTCATTGACATAGTGGACATCTAACCTGTATGAGGGACAATTTGTAATTAGAGGATGATGTCCCATGGGAATAAATTAAAATTAATGAAATTGTAAAAAAATTAATTTTAATTTGAACATTTCTAATCTGTTGTTCTTCTTGGAGTGTATATTTTCAAAGACACTCTAGTTGTGCTCACACTCTGAAGAGATGCAAGTTTGACTCATAACTCAAATGACACATTTTTTCAACGTTGGGACTCTTCTTCTATGGTTTTTCCACCAAACATATAAAACAAATAAATGGAAACAAAAGACAACGAGTTATATCTCCATTGAGTAACAAAGAGATAGAAATGAAAGACATTGAAATTTGAAAGTTCGAAACAAATTTCACTTATAGCTTACTTAGAATCCTAGTAGTTAATTCTTGGATATCCCTATCATACCCAAATGTCCCAACACTCGGATTATATATCTCAATTAGTTTGGAAATATCTGAGTGTTTTGAAGGAACCAACACCATCCTCTGAACACATTGGAAAAAGACATCCATAGTCTCTGCATCAAACCTAGATCCACATGCATAAGAGTATGTAGGGTTGATGTAGAGCCCTGCTACATCAATCATATGATTGAGAGTTTTGTTTCATCACTCAT
>SNQJ01S0001046.1:122796-135821 GCA_010110895.2 Picea sitchensis
CTTGTTGTTGCTGCGTGACAAATTTTTGGGCCTCTGCAAGTCAAGGACATAGATGGGTCGGGTTGTCTTCCGTGCACAAGTTGCAAGGATACCTCACCTTCCATTTTTCAGTGTTGTCCCTGCCAGCATTATCGTTGGGTTTTTTATCCCCCTTACCTTTCTTTCATTGTTTTTTCTTCCCTTCAGGCTGCTGGGGGGCCTTTGGGTTAGTCGACTACACTGTGTGTACCTCCGACGTTTGGGTAGGGGGAGAATCCAAAGTAGCAGTTTGGCTGGCCACTGTGTGTTGTATGGATAACTGTTGCAACTGCTTTGTCAATTGCTCAGCGGGCTTGGTTTGTGTTGAACTGACAATACCATCGGCATGCGGTCCATCTCTCTGTCTAGTTTTATCCAGTATTGAACGTGGTGCATCTGGCAAGATGTTGTATAATAAACTAGACTGAGAATAGATGAGATCAAACTATTGAGCCCTCATGATGGTGTATTCTTCAGAGAAAACTATGGATGTCACGACGTCTTTGGATAACTGTAGGACCAAAGACTTAAGGAACCACTCAAGAAGGAATGATGGTGGGACTGGTACCTTGATTAAACTCTTCTGGCGTCTCCATTCGCAGATGTGATCAGAGATATGGTCTGTTGTTGTCTGTTCGAAATTAGCAAGCAGCTTTGTGCCAGCGTCGTATCTCACAGGCAACTAGAAATGGTTAAGGAAATCCATCGCTAGTTCACCAAAAGAAGAGTATCTCGAGCGATCGAGCTCGATGTACCATTTTGTGGCACTCCCAATGAGAGTACGTTGAAACAATCACAATTGTATGGAGTCATCTTTCAATGAGTTATATGAGCACCAAATATGGAAGGTAGTCACATGATCTCCTGGATCTTCATTAGGCTTGGCTTCGAACTTTGGAATGTCTGAAGGAAACTTTGTTGGCATAGGAGGCCAACGTGGATCGTGACAAATGGGGTCATTCAACAACCTTGTCAAATCTAGAAAGTGTAAAGTTGCCAGGAAAGGTAGTTTGGGTTTCTGTTGATAACCTAGGAAAAAGGGTCCTGGAGTTTGACTGGCACCAGGTTGCCAGGAAAAGTTTGGCTACTAGCCTGGATTCTGGTAGAAACCAGGGCCCTAGCCAGCATAAGGATTTTGCATATGTGGAGACATCATCGAATGGTTTCCCAAATAGGACATAGATTGTTGGGCATGCATTGTATTTGAAGGACTTTGGGAAGGATTACCCCATGCCGGTCCCGTGGGGATAGGCATAGTAGTTTGTCCGAGGTTCCATTGATTGTGGAAAGAATTACCCCAGATCGACATTCTGAAGGAGGGAACGGATCCTTTCCCTGAATTCCAAGGTCCTACTAGGTTTTCCCCCTGTGCAGGATTAGTACCTTGCACAGGAGTAGATTGTCCAAAAATGGGGTTGCCCCCAGTTGGGAATGTGGCTGATGAGAAGGTGTTGTTACCAAACGTTATGTTCCAATAAAATGGTGTCAAACCTACCGGCATACTATGCGAAGGTGTTCCTTGACTCCCCGCTCCAAATACACTATTGTGTGTAGGTTGCCTGGCGGATTGCTGATGCGAACCACCGAGTGAAGGGGACGAAGGATGGATATGACCTCCTGCGTAAGGAAAAGCGTTAAAAGGGACAGGAGTGCCCCCCATGTGACCTTGCAGAGGAGCGCTAGAGCTCCCTGCCCCCAGACCCAAAGTCTGTAAGGTGGAGTAGGAAAGTACAGGACTTGTACCCGAACTAGGCATACCGTATGAAAACGGAGGGCCTGTCGCACTAGGTGTAAAAGGGGTTGTGGCCGCCGCCAAAGACGGGTTCGGACCACTGTGCGGAGTAGTTGTGGTAGAGACCATGGTGGCTCGGACCAACGATGGTAGGTTAGGAGATGACTCTCCTGTGGTGACAACCGTGGTGGGAACTAAAGAATTCCCAGAAGAAGTAACAACATTTGTTTCCATTGTTGTGTGCGACACTGTCTGGCGCTCGTGAAATTGAATTGGTACAATAAAAGGTGCCAAGAGATCAGTGTTTGGGGTTTCAACCGAGCTAAGAGCGGTTGCTTCAAGGTCCAAAATGGTCGATTCCTCTGGGGGTTGTTTGGGCACAAAGGTTTGCAACCCGGTCGCTTCAAAAGACGCTTGTTGGTCTAGCTTCTACCTTAATGGTGGCGGGGGTGGATCTAGTGTAACCAGCGGCAGGCCAAGAAGCCTTCATGACTGGCAGAGCTCAGGATCCTCCACTATGTGAGAATATCCAAGACACTCTAAGGTAGTCTAAATGCTCAAAAGTAACACACACTAAGAAAAAAGTCCCTAGAAGATAAGACAAGAAAACACTAAATTAATTGGAAGAACAATTACAACAACCAACACTAGAGAAACTTACCGGTGCAAGTGCAACTCAAACATGGAAGCACCCTCTGGGTATACTCCACAAAGCGTGGCCCGATGTTTGTCCTAGGTATAGCGGTATACCCCCGCAATCACCTGTGTATATCCCTAACAAAGATTGTCAACTAGTTTGCCAGCACGCGAACAGTCACCAGGCGGGTACATTCGAAAGTCAGGTAGACCACAATGAGCAGGGTATCAATCCCGAAACCTGTCAAGGGTATCGAGAGAAAATGTTCTGGAAGACAATTGAGGACCTCGAACATATTCGAGACCCACAAAGCCCCGTGGAAAATGCAAACAACGGAATCCCAAAACAAGCCCTCTATATGTGTTCTCCACTATGATTGGTCCGGCTTTGGAGGGGTTATCTTTGCTACCTTTCCGCACGCAACCTCGTGTTTATCCCCTGTGTTAGAGGGGGGTCCCGAATAACTTCCACAAAACTGGACTTAGACACTCCCTATCTCAGACTCCAATGTTTGATTTAAAATGGCCTTGAAGAGTTTCCTCTCCAACCTAATCCAACGCCCTAGTCCTGAACTAGTTTGTGAACCCTACAAACATAAAAGTCTAGTAGATTTTAAATTTAGCATCACTTTTATGGATTTGTCTTACGTCAAGGGGTATGAGGGTGAAACTGATGATGTGTAAAAGACGAAAGCAAAAAAAAATGAATAAAAAAGCTGGAAACAAAACTTTTACTGAATGCAAAATTTCAACAACTTTTCAAAAGAAAGATTTTTTTAACTTTTCTAAGATTTTGAACAACAAAATCAAAGGAATTTCACTCGAATATGAGCTACTTATGATCTAAGTGAACTGCAAAAACTTATGAAATGAAAGACTTTTCCCTAGCTAATGATGCAGAAACACACTCTTCAACCAAAGAAGAAAAATGAAAAGAGATTTTTTTTTTTTAAGTGCTAGTAAAGAAATAAAGGGAAAATACCGACAAGCAAAATACCAAGAAAAATAGTTCTGGCTTAAAGTGCAGATTGCAAAGAATCAGATTAAAAAATCACACAATAGAAATTGTAAAAACAATGACTCTCACACTTGTCTAAAAACCGTAAAATTTTTATTTTTATTTTTCTGACAACGTTTTAAATGAGAAAAAGCAAGCTAAGGGTAAAAATAATCCTAAGCTACTGACTGTTCAAATAGAGATTCAAACACCTGAGAGGAATACTTCTTATCAAAGGAGGATGATTGCCTCACCCTTAACAAAAAGTAGCCTATACAAGCACGCGACTGTCACTCAAATAGCAGGCGTGCGAACACGCGCTGAACAACAACAGAGGGCATGTACACACGGGTTGGCCTTGTACAGGTCGCGTGTATATCTAAAATCTAATAAAAAATGAAAACAAACAGACCAAACCAGGAAGAGACCACTGATATTGATAACCAGGATCCCTTGAAGGCTTGGATACTCTTTCTAACAGAAAAACAAATAATGCAAGGAAAAATAATAAGGCAAAAACAATCTGAGATAGGATTGTTAACAAACAAGACTTAGACAGAATTACAGAAAACCCCCTGAGAATGTGTGATTCTGACAGGGAAGAGGAGGACCGCCTCTGAGGTTCTCTGAACTCTACATGCTACTGATACCTCTACAACTAGCGTTCACACGCAGGCTGCAAGAGTCTAGGGCGCGGGTACACACATGAAGGACTTGTGCAGGCCGCGTGTACCTCTGTGGGTCCCGAAAAACACAGTCAAGCAAAAGTTAGGGAAAACTGGTATGGAAAACTAGACTCCCTGCTAGTTCAGACTTTATAGAAACGAAAAGAAAAGACAGGCTAGAAAAACTAGTCTTTAAACTACCCAAAAACTAAATAAACTTCCAGGAACCCTAGAGATTCTCCCCATTATGGTCGCCAATTCTGTTGTTGGGGAAAAACACCCTACGGAATAACAAATAGAGTTCAGACTTTGCATGCAGATATGACCGAATAGAAATTACTTTCTACCTTCATCCCTAGATTTAAATCCCCTTTTCTTAGTAAATGCATGGAAAGATCAACCTACCTCGTTACCGACGTTTGATGTCGATCCTCCGTTGTGCTTGATTACTTGTTCGCAATGCTCCTTCCAAATATGACCTTCATTCAAGACGAGCAACAACTATGCATGCATACTACTTATATACTAACGGGTTAGAAATCAAACATAAACTAATCAAACCATAAAAAGTTCATGAACTGGGACGGGAAAAGCATTCTCTTTATTACTTAAAATGAGTCAACTTACAAAAGTGTAGACCGACCACCGCTCTTTGAACCTGATCCTGGGCTCCTCTTCTTCTGTCCTTCAACTGCTTTTCTTTAAATCTCCTTTGGCATTAGGAAAGGCTAAAGGGTTGGGACAATGGAATACGTAAATGGGCAGAGTTTCTTTGCTATATTTTTCCTTTTTCCAAATGGTACCCCTACCCCTTCTTTTATAGGCTAGAAGGAGCTAGGTATTTGGACGAACCCTCGGTCATGCATGGCCAGGAGTTTCAGTTAACTCACCCATAGCTTTTTGTTCCGTCGGCAAATTTCCCTTTTTCATGCTTTTGTTGGTCCACGCGGGTTGTTTTGGGTCAGCCAGTGTGTACATGTGTGCAGTAGCGAGTTAGGGCGCGTGGGCCTTTATTCAAGAGGATTTTCAAAGAGTTGTTCAGTAGTGTTTTTGGCAAAGAAAGGATATGAGTTGGCCTGATGCCAGGTAAGCATCTGTGGTGCAATTTAGGGTTATAACACTTGGGGCGCTTGCAGCTATACCAATGATGGAGGTTACTTGCAGTTGTAGAAAGGAGGTCAGGACATTCAATTTGCAGCCTGGAATGGCACCTCAAACTGTTAATATAGTCGACTTAGAACAATCATGCCTCAAAGGAAGGATGAGTCGACGAGAAAAGTGAGTTGTTGCAATAGTCATGCGGAGCCTCGAAGTCAAGTGGTAGGAAAATATTACAATGAATGGCATGAGTTCTATTAACCTGAAAAATGAATTGTCAAGGTTTCATGAGGATTTTATCTAGTGGTGCACGTACAGTCCACTGGGAGAAGGGAGGCGTGTGCTAAACTTGAATGCAAGAGAGGAACGATGTAGAAGGACTAGAAGAGGGACATGTTGGATGGCATAGAACGTTTATGGAATGAAAAACACCCCTGGACAACGTCTTACAAATTAGGGTTTCTGTAACGGAATGAAAAACTCCAATTGAACAAAACATTCGACCTAAACAAAGGTGAAGGAAAAAGGACGTAGATTGACAGACTGGAAAAATATGTTTCTGCACGTAAACGAAAAATTCCTAGGAACTAAGGTGCTATGATACCATTGTTAGACACACAAATAAAGATAAACATGAATTAGTTTTGTTAATGATATGATACATGCATATATATGATTTTGACCATTGGATTTGTATTCTAAAGTCTATTGGACTCCCCATTACACCGTGACTTAGATTTTTACATTTCTTCAAGTGAATGATACCATAACCCTAGTGGATTAGGTTTCCTACAGTCACCATAAAAAAAGTTTTAGCCTTGTTCTCAGTTCTCATATGGATAAGATTTACATAATTGATACAAAGTTAGCTAACATCCTAATTGCCATACATTGACTTTATAAAACATCACCCTAGTGGATTAGGTTTCCAACAGTCACCATCAAAATGTTTTTTTCCGTGTTCTCAGTTCTCATATGGATAAGATTTACATAAGTGATACAAAGTTAGCTAACATCCTAATTTCCATACATTGACTTTATAAAAAATCAGTGCACAATTCTATTTCTTGGCCTCTTTGCTTGTGGGGATGCAACATGTTGATGAACTAATGTTTTATTAAATGTAGATCCATAGCTGAAGTGCTTTGAGGATTGTCTTTGTTGTTGTTCTTTTGGATGGTTCTTAAAATAACACTCTTTTCTCTTGGCTTGACAAAATTTGATCTAAAAATTTATTGTACACCAATGGTTGGCATATCCACACCAAATATATATAAATGAGAACCTTACTTTCTTTATATTGCGTATTGTCCCCATTGAACAACATAGGAAATGCAAATCCTAGTCTTCAGGATGTGGTTTATCTTACCTACAAAGGAAAGAGAATGTGTTTTTTTATCTTTTCCATGTGTTGCACGGGTGCCTCTAGACTAACCCTTTGTTGTTCGACATTGCTATAATTGGTCTTATTTGAAACAATTTCTCATAAGATGGTGCTGAATTCATTTTTTTTAACCTCTTCTAAGCCCTCCTTCGGAGCTGTCTACTCATGGATGATATATGTATGATGCTACTGGTCTGTGAAGATTGGCCACTCTCGTATTTATAGGGGTTGGATGTCTGTAGTTGAAGTTGAAGATAATATATGAAACTTGGGTTGCGCAACACTCATAAATAGGATCAATTTTATTTGAAATTTTATCCATAACAACCTAATAATTATTATACCACATAATCCTATGATGAATGATTTGTAGTTGTAGTATGGTTAATTCCATGATATTTCCCAAACTACTCATCCTAAGGAGGCCTTCGTTGCTGGGTCATGAAGAAAAAGCCTTGGCCGCAGGAATTTTCTCTTCCTTGATTTGTAGGACTCTGAATATTAAAAGGTAGAATCTCATGAGACCAAAAAGCCAACATGGAAATATTGTTGTACCCATAAATGCCTCTTCTGTGTTTGAACTGAGGCTCTAGCAAATTTGACTTGGAAGAATTACCAATGTCCAGAGAATTGGTCTTTATGTTTCCCAATTCATTGTCTTCAAATAAGAACGCCACCTCATTTTTGTATCCGTTGTGAATATTAACGTTATCATTATCCATGGGAACTGAACACTCGATGATGCAAGTGAGTGATTGTTCATATGGTTCCACATCTTGTTGCTACCGTGGCTAAGAAATTTTTGAAATATCTTATTAAATATCATATTACCTTATGTAAAATATTTATCAGGGAATCATAGTTAATCATGAGCGTTGTTCCTGGTAACCATCCAAACACCTCTTTAATCTACCCTCCATGAAAAATGTGAATGTTTTGGTGCTTTCAAAGTGCACAAAGTTTCCAAATCTGCCAAAAAGCGAGAGTTGGTAATCATATAAAGAGGTTGACTAGACCTTCAACATCGACAACTTCATCTGGGATGAAGTCCTCGATGTTGAAAGTATAGTCAACCTATTTATGTGATTACTAGATCTCTTATTTTGGCATATATGGATTCTCTATGTGCACTCTGAAATCTCTTACATATAAGTATTTCTCATGGAAGGTATCTTAAAGAGGAACTAGGATGGTTCCTAGGAACAATAGTCATGGTGAAACAAGATTCCATGATAAAGATTTTACATAAGGAAATTGTCGATGAGAATTCACAAGAGATTGCAACATTCTCCTAGATAGGGTAGAAACAACCTATGGAACCATATGAACTAGCACTCGCCTGCTAACTAGAATATCAGCGTTCCCATAGACAATCATAATGTGAATTATTCAGAACGAATACAAAAACGAATTCACCACATCGATAATTCCTCCAAATTATATTCGCAAGAGCCTCCATGTTGGAGTAGAAGACAACATAAGTGTGGAGAAGGGATGGTTTTTCAAAGGACTTATCACATTTCTAGGTACAACAATATGTCCAAATTCTACCTATCAATGTTCTTAGTCCCTCAATAAAGCCTCTACCATCAACACCCACTGAGGAATTGACTTCTCTACAAGTCAAGGAAAAGGAAATTCTTGTGGCCAAGGATTTTTCTTCAGGACCCAATAGTGAAGGCCGAAAGAAAATTTCCTTGATTGGTCCCATGGAAGGAGGAGGAGGGGGATATGGGATTAGAGATTCCACCCTATAAAGTGCTTGGAGAATCTAAGTTAATTGAAAGAGAAGAATGGGTAGACAACAAAAAGTTTATGTTAATATAAAGATGAACACACAGATCAATCTCATTGAAATACAATTACAACCAATATTCAATTCTTCAACCATTTTGCAGCCACCATCCTCTTAGAAATAAGAGATATTAAAAACATGAAACATGCACAAGAAAAATATAAAGAATATGAGACACCACGATTTATCCTAAAATCCCAAAATGGGTAAACCAACACCTAATATATCTATTAGAGACCAATCAAGGCATTTTAGTGTCTAATTACATGCCTTTAAATAATATTCATGGCATCAAATACAATGGGAAAAACCATGGGTTTCCAAAACCATGGGTTCTCAAACCACCATTGGTAAACCCATTTAATGACTATTATCTTTCACTCCTTGGCATGCCTTTAAATAGGCTTCATGACATAAATACAATGGAAAAAACCATGCATTCTCACACCACCACAGGTAAGCCCATTTAATGACTATTATCTTTGACTCTTTCAATGAGCCAATTTTAGCCTAACAATCTTCCTCTTGAACTTGACTTAGGGAAACTTATTAAGCCACCACTGGTAAACCTATTTAGTGACTATTATATTTAACTCTTTTAGTGGGAATTTTAACCTAACAATATCCCCCTTGAACTTCACTCAGGGAAGCTTATTATTGATGTCCATATAAAATTAAATATATTGGTATGATCCAATGTTACATTTATCGTTATGCAAATTTATCATCGGGTTCCAAAATTGAAATTATCGGCAATATCGAGAAATGATAGGAAATCATGGGGAAACTTAAAAAAAAACAAAAATAACCATTGTTTTCAATTTTTAAACTTCTAAAGAAACCTCAACATCAAACAAAAACATTGTCACATAAATATGAAAATAAAAAAATTCAATATAATGTGTATAAAATGTCAAGTGGTACATCAAACATCAATAATGAAATATGATATCTGTCCTGAGCCATAATTCGATAATTCCTTAGAGGATAATATAAAATCACATTAAAACAAAAATAAATGTATCTGATGAGATGATCATCATGAGGAATCTAGATACTACAAGCCTACAAGACTAATCATGATGCATTAAGATATCAATGATTCCCTCTACCCCTTTTACGTGAAAAGGTTATTGTTGACGCTTTTCCTCTAGAAGCAACAGGTGGACATTCTAAGGCTAAGCCTAAGGTGGAAGGTGAAACTATTAGGGATAAGGTATAATATTAAGTGGGATGTCTTCCACCTCTTCCCCTAGTTTTCAGTCTCTATGGAGGTCATGGCATTGGCTACAAAAAAATCTCAGTGTGCTCCTCTTGCTCCAAATTTGTCTCTCTTGTAAGTGGAAGATACTTTGATACCTCCTCCTCCTCCAACTCATCAACATGATGTTCCAACCACTCAGGTGCATCCTCCATGATAGGCCTCTCGGCCTCCACCCTCCACTAACTCATGGTGTCAAGAGCATCCAATGAAATGACATCAATGTTGGGTACTTTCTTTATCTGCTTCTCCCACAACTTGAGATTGTAGTAGACAAAGACCATGCCATTGACATAGTGGAAATCTAACCTGTATGAGGGACAATTTTTAATTAGAGGATGATGTCCCATGGGAATAAATTAAAATTAATGAAATTGTAAAAAAATCAATTTTAATTTGAACATTTCTAATCTGTTGTGCTTCTTGGAGTGTATATTTTCAAAGACACTCTAGTTGTGCTCACACACTAAAGAGATGAAAGTTTGACTCATAACTCAAATGACACGTTTTTTCAACTTTGGGACTCTTCTGCCATGGTTTTTCCACCAAACATATAAAACAAATAAATGGAAACAAAAGACAATGAGTTATATCTCCATTGAGTAACAAATAGATAGAAATGAAAGACATTGAAATTTGAAAGTTCGAAACAAATTTTACTTGTAGCTTACTTAGAATCCTAATAGTTCATTCTTGGATATCCCTATCATACCCAAATGTCCCAACACTCGGATTATATATCTCAATTATATTGGAAATATCTGAGTGTTTTGAAGGAACCAACACCATCCTATGAACACATTGGAAAAAGTCATCCATAGCCTCTGCATCAAACCTAATTCCACATGCATAAGAGTATGTAGGGTTGATGTAGAGCCCTGTTACATCAATCATATGATTGAGAGTTTTTTTTCATCACTCATCAATAACACTCCATATCTTGACTCATCTAATGAATCCATCTTCCCCCTTGTCCTCATAGTATCGATGGATAGATTCCTTGCATTAGAATATTCAATAATACTGAGTGTGGGGGGTGGGGTGAATCAATATTAGGCACTTTTTACCATTTTTTATCACAACATGTAAACATTAAGTTATAAAAAATTTATTACTTATGATTTCATTCAATATATCATAAACATGTAACCACAGATACAAAATACATAATAATTTTATGTGAAAACCCAAATGGGAGAAAACCATAGAACACTTTTTAATGTATCAGAAGACTACATCCACCGGAAGCACCAACTTCCAAAATTCTTCATCATCAACTAGAAGGAAGCACCAATCACCTAGTTTACAGGCTCCAACCTTAAGGATTCTACAACTCCATAAATTTTCCATCTTCAACTAGAAGGAGTCTCCAACACCCTTTCCTTGCCCCTTCCTTCCACCCTTGAATATAAATAAGAGAATCAACCTGTCATAGTTACTGTCACTGATACTAATATATTATCATCATCAAAGCTAGTTCAACCACATAATACTTATTCCAATATCTACAAGAATATCCCCCAAATCATATACCAAAAATCACCAATATATGCATTAAACCATGTGCCAAAAACCACCAAGATATACCTCAAGCATGCGAAAAAACTCCAAGATATGCCTCAAAGCATATACCAATACCTACAATATATTCCTCAAAGCATTTCCAAAACATCCAAGATATGCCTCAAAGCATATGAAAAAACCTCCAAGATACAAGCCTCCAGACATATAGAAAAACATGCCTTTCATCATGTACAGACCCCAATGTATGAGATCTTGGACCATAAAACCTTCTTTGGCTTCAACATTAAGAAAAGAGCATCTTTCTTAAACCCTTCCTCAACCTTGTGAGACTAGACTGAGCAACATGAGGGGCTTTGTGTGACCAGTATTGGAAAAATAGCGGGGGCCTTGCGCGACACCCTATACTTGAACCATGGGGGTCACCTCGGATAGGGTTTCGTGAAAAATCCTTCTCAGATATGCAACTTTGAGAACTTCCTCCTTCGCATGACTTCATTACTTCACCTGCATTAAGATATCATAAGTTTTCTTGATGAAAAATGGGAGGCTCTTGATGTGTACTTATATCCTTCCAAGTACCTCCTTTACTTGTCTTTAGGGCCAACCTATAACTTCTTGTTTTTAACCATTTTTCTCATTTACTTGATTTTGGGTCTAACCTATAACTTCTTAACCATTTAAGGGAAAATTTTACATGATCATATTTAAGAGGGCATATCTCCTCAACTGTGAGGAACCACGTGGTGTGCCACCTACCATTTGAAATGAATTAATGAGGACTATCAATCAATGGAGGTTTTACATGCATTTTAAATGTCCTTCATACTCTTTTTCTCCAATCAACTTTAGTTTTCACGACCACGCCTTTAGGGTTTCCTAATCATATTTTGAGGGCTTCTTGACCATACGTTGTAACTTTTCTTCTTAACACCTAGGGCTTCTTGTCGGCTTATTCAAAGTGTTTTCCTGTGAGGTCCATGCTTATAACTACACCATAAGGGGACCACTTTGGAGACTCCAAATAAACCCATCACTTCTAGGGGCTTCTGGACTTGCTTCAGGGCTTCTTCTAGGGTTGATATCAATGACAACCAATTTTCCACCAATTCCCCCACCAATATCATAAATGTCATTCTTGGACACATATAGATAAATGAAATGTGAAGCACCTATATATATATATATATATATATATATATATATGATTATAACTATTGGATTTGTATTTTAAGTTCTTTTGGTTACAGTGTCAATTGGCATTTTACATTTACTCTAACACTAGTAGATTAGGTTTCTAAGATTCCTCCCTTAAGGAGTGTATGTGAGTACAATGTGAGAGCTCATATCTAAAAGTGGACATCTGAAATATGGAAGTTGACATTCTCTCCTTAATCTCAAGGGGTGTATGTGAGTTCAAGGTGAGAGCTTATATCTAAAAGTGGGCAGCTGAAATACGAAAGTGTGTAGCTATTGATGGCAAAATGTGCTCTTTGAATCTGGTGGTTTTGGGATGACTACAAACCGAATGAATATAAAAAGCTTATGTCTTCTACTAAATGGTGGTGGTGGTTTAAGGAATACCACAAACCAATCTGGTGGTTTAAGAATGACCACAAACTCTGGAACCCTACTCTAGGCTCAATGGTTCCTAGATCATTTCCTAAGTTAGCTAGAAGTTGACAAATGCTAGTTTAAAGATGACCATAAATTGTTCTGGGCCAAAAGTTGAATTTCTTCTACCGAGTGGAGGTTTAAGGAAAACCACAAACCATAGCAGCAAAAGTTGAATTTATTCTACCAAGTGGAGGTTTAAAGAAAACCACAAACCATAGCAGAAGTTGTAAGTTGTCCCAAAAGCTTGGACTTTTGTATCGATCGATTGACAAATCATATGAGTGTTTGGTTGTATGTGAGA
>SNQJ01S0001046.1:135871-159242 GCA_010110895.2 Picea sitchensis
CAAATACCTTTATCAATCTTGCGGTCCAAAACCCATGACTAGGGTTGACATCAATGACAACAACCAATCTTCCAACAGGGGGGGTGGGTGAATCAATATTAGGCACTTTTCACCATTTTTTATCACAACATGTAAACATTAAGTTATCAAAAATTTATTACTTATGATTTCATTCAATATATCATAAACATGTAACCACAAATACACAATACATAATAATTTTATGTGAAAACCCAAATGGGAGAAAACCATAGAACAATTTTTAATGTATCAGAAGACTGCATCCACCAGAAGCACCAACTTCCAAAATTCTCCATCATCAACTGGAAGGAAGCACCATAGATGATTTTAGGGGCTAAATTTCGCTCATGGGCTAATTTTCCATGGTTTTTCAAAAAACGAGATTCGCTATTTTAAAAATGATTTGCCCAAATTCTATATGATAAAATTATTTTACCTTAAAATAGCCAAAAATTTATAAAAACTATATAAAATCCTTAGAAATTTGAATATTTTTACAAAAATATCGCCAAACATTTATAGTTGGCATATGAAGGATTAGTAAGATTCATCTAGGTTTCTACATTTTAAAATAAATTTCCATCCTTAAAATCATCCCTGGGAAGAACCAACCACCTGGTTTACAGGCTCCAAACTTAAGGAATCTACAACTCCCTAAATTTTCCATCTTCAACTAGAAGGAGTCTCCAACCCCCTTTCCTTGCCCCTTCCTTCCACCCTTGAATATAAATAAGAGAATCAACCTGTCATAGTTACTGTCACTAATACTGATATATCATCATCATCAAAGATAGTTCAACCACATAATACTTATGAGAATATCTCCAAGAATATCCCCCAAATCATATACCAAACATCACCAATATATGCATCAAACCATGTGCCAAAAACCTCCAAGATATGCCTCAAGCATGTGCCAAAACTCCAAGATATGCCTCAAAGCATATACCAATACCTACAATATATGCCTCAAAGCATTTCCAAAACATCCAAGATATGCCTCAAAGAATATGCCAAAACCTCCAAGATACAAGCCTCAAGACATATAGAAAAACATGCCTTTCATCATGTACAGACCCCAATGTATGAGATCTTGGACCATAAAACCTTCTTTGGCTTCAACATTAAGAAAAGAGCATCTTCCTTAAACCCTTCCTCAACCTCGTGAGACTAGACTGAGCAACATGAGGGGCTTTGTGTGACCAATATTGAAAAAATAGTGGGGGCCTTGCGCAACACCCTATACTTGAACCATGGGGGTCACCTCAGATAGGGTTTCGTGAAAAATCCTTCTCACATATGCAACTTTGAGAACTCCCTCCTTCACACGACTTCATTACCTCACATGCACTAAGATATCATAAGTTTTCTTGATGAAAAATGAGAGGCTCTTGATGTGTACTTATTGCCTTCCAAGTAGCTCCTTTACTTGTCTTTAGGGCCAGCCTATAACTTCTTGTTTTTAACCATTTTTCTCATTTACTTGATTTTGGGGCTAACCTATAACCTCTTAACCATTTAGGGGAAAATTTTACATGATCATATTTAAGAGGGCACATCTCCTCAACTGTGAGGAACCACGTGGTGTGCCACCTACCATTTGAAATGAATTAATGAGGACTATCAATCTATGGAGGTTTTACATGCATTTTAAATGTCCTTCATACTCTTTTTCTCCAATCAACTTTAGGTTTCATGACCACACCTTTAGGGCTTCGTAATCATATTTTGAGGGCTTCTTGACCATACATTGTAACTTCTCTTCTTAACACCTAGGGCTTCTTGTCGTCTTATTCAAAGTGTTTTCCTGTGAGGTCCATGCTTATAACTACACCATAAGGGGACCACTTTGGAGACTCCCAATAAACCCATCACTTCTAGGGGCTTTTGGACTTGCTTCAGGGCTTCTTCTAGGGTTGATATCAATGACAACCAATTTTCCACCAATTCCCCCCTTGGCATTTATGAAAACACTCATAATCCCCCTGTGACCATTTATTCCCATGTCTTCATGCTTCTAATATTTCTCTCAAATTTTGACATCAATGGCAAAGGGTAACTCCCCCTAATGATTTATTCCCCCCTTTATTCTTTGCAAGATGTTGTGTAGATCAATGTGGGGCAAGAACTACCAATTTCTGTTGAAGACACTCAAAGGTATCCCTTGGGAGAGGTTTGGTGAATATATATGCAATCTATTCTTTTGTCCCAATGTACTCCAACTTGATATTATTTTCTATGACTTCTTCTTGTAGAAAGTGGAACTTTATAGGAATATGTTTGGTTTTGGAATGCCTCACTGGATTCTTAGAGATTCTTATAGCACTAGTATTTTTACATAATATTGAAATAGGCTCATCATATTTTACTTGTATGTATTGCAGGGTTTGTTTCATCCATAGGGCCTGAGTGCAACATGTAGTTGTTGCAACACATTCTTCTTATGCTATGGACAAAGACACTGAAGAATGGTTCTTTCTCAACCAAGACACCAGAAAATCACCCAAGTAGAAGGTTGCTCCATTGGTACTTATTCTATCATAAATGCTTCCTTCCCAATCTACATTTTTGTAGGTGACCATAGTCATCTCATTCCCTTTTAGATACCACAGTTCAAACTCTGTTGTTCCTTTGAGATATTTGAAAATCCTCTTTACTTCTATAACATGGGTTTCCTTCAATGTTGCTTGAAATCTTGCAACATGTCCAATTTCTTACATCACTTCTGGTCATGAGGTGGTCACTTATGGTCTGGTCTGCTTCTTTAGATTCATCATATTTTCTCAACTTGCAACTAGTCACCATATGAGTACTTACGGGTTTGCAATCTTCTATTCCAAATTCTTAGAATTTATTTGATGTACTTGGTTTGGGAAATGAAAACACCTTCATCCAACCGATATATCTGGAGTCCCAAGAAAAAAGGAAACTCATCAAGTAGGGACATTTTGAACTCACTTAGAATGTCCTTGGAAAAATTTTGACTCAACATGTCATCATCACTTCCAAAGATGATGTCATCCACATATACTTGAATGATAAGTATGTTGTCATGATCCACTTTTATGTAGAGATTTCTATATGCATTTCCATTTATGAATACTTGTTTTTGTAAGTACTTGTCCAGCCTTGAATACTAGGCTCTAGGGGCATGCTTGAGTCCATACATATCTTTCTTCAATATGAAAACATAATCTTCCCTTTATTATAGTAGAAACCCTTTTGGTTGTTTGATGTAGACTACTTATTCTAATTCTCCATTTAGAAAATTTGATTTTACATCTATCTGATAAACTATGATTCTTTTGGAACATGCATAGGTCAAGATCATTCTCATTGCTTCCATTCTGGAAACAAGAGCAACAATTTATTGAAAATCTATTCCTTCAACTTGAGCATATCCATTGCGTACTAACCTTGCTTTGTTTCTGGTTAATCATTGTTGGCTTACTTAAAGCTTCTTGGTTCAACCGTGGATAATAATGCTAGATGTATTTTTTTTGGTGTATGTGCTTGTTTTCTTCTTCAGGTTTCTATTACTTCATTTTTATCCCCAATAATTTGTTCCCGTGGATGATTTTTCTGACAACAAAATTTAGGAATCTTAGAAGCTGTCTAGATATCTTGTTGATTTTCTTATGTTTCTTCTTTCTCCCCTTCTGGTTACTTCTCTTCTGGTTCTTCTTCTTCTTCTTTTATTTATTTTTCTTCATCCTGCTCTTTTGAATTTCTAATTTCTTCTCTGCTCCTTAACACATTTGTTTCATCAATCTTTACATTGATGCTTTCCATTATTTTGTCGATTTTCAGGTTGTATAATTTGTATTCCTTTCTTTTGCTTGAGCATCCAACCAATATGCCTTCATCAAACCGATAGTCAAATTTTCCAATCTTATTATCTTCTCTTTTTATGTAACATTTGCTTCCAAACACTCTAAAGTGTTTGATGTTCACCAATCTTCCCTTCCATAGTTCATATGGAGTCTTGTGATTTTTACTTCTAAGCATTCCTCTGTTCAATATATGAATAGTTGTATGTACATCTTGTACCCAAAATATATCACCTAACTTGGAATGTTTCAACATGGTTCTGGCCATTTCCTGTACAGTTTTGTTCTTTCTTTCAACGACTCAATTTTGCTGAGGTTTTCCAGGTATTGCGAATTTTATTTTTATTCCATGTTCTTCATAGAAATCCCTGAATTATTTTGACCTGAAATCACCTCCATTGTCTGATCTCAAGTAGTTGATTTTCAAAACAGTCTAGTTTTCAACAATCTCTTTGAATATCCTAAAACATTCGAACGCTTATGACTTTTTCTTGAGAAAGAAGACTCCGGTCATTCTTTTGTAATCATCAATAAGTAGCATAAAGTAATGTTTTCCATTTATCCCTTTTGTTCTTATCGGTTTGCATAGATCAGTGTGTACAATATCTAATGGTTTTGTTGTAGAGTATTCCTTTGTCTTGAACTCATTTCTTGTTTGTTTTCCATGTTGAAAATGCTTGGACATAGTATTTGTTGGCTTTGAAATTTCAAGCATCTCTCTTACCGCTTCTTTTCTGCTAATTTTGACAAGATTGTCAAAGTGCATATGGCCCATTCTTCTATTCCAAAACAAACTTTCATCTTCCTTTCCTAAGAAACATATTTCTTTTCCAATATCATTTAACATGTATATGTCACTTGGAGTCCTTATTGTTGTCGCCACCAAATTACATGATCCTTCTTTCCTTATCTCACATTTCTTTGAGTTGAATAGAACCGTGTGTCCATGGTCACACATTTGACTCACACTTAACAAGTTATGCTTCATGTTTTTGACAAGTAGGACATTTTCTGCCATGACATCTTTTCTTCCAAGCTTGACTGTTCCCTTTCCTATAAATTTGGTTGAGTTATCATGACCAAACAAAATTGATCCATCTCTTTCTTTCTTTAGAGTTACAAATCGATCCTTTTACCCTATCATGTTCTTTGTACAATGACTGTCAATGTACCAATTAATTTGTTTTCTTTGGGCTTGTAGTTCAATCGAACATTATTCAATGTTCAGTTTATCCTACTTCATTTTCCATATCCTTGATGGTTCTTTTACATGATTAAAATCTCGCTTCGGTTCCCTTGGAGGAAAAATAAACCTGCAATTGTTGGATATGTGTCCAAAATTGTTTCATTTGTAGCATTCTACTTCATTATTTAATGAGCCAAAAATGTTGTAGATTTTTTTATAATATTCATGCGGTTTTCTAAGATAATTATTCTTAGAGTAGTCTCCATAGTGTCTTTTTTTCTTATCACAGGATTTGCAATTTATTCCCTTGTGCCCAAAATTGTTGCATGAATAACATAATCTAAGAAAGATAGTTTGATACCTGAGTGTGGGAGATATTATAGATGGTGCAACTCTTATGTAATTTTGTTCTTGATTCATATGCATTGCTAGTTGTTGATTTCACATTCCTCTAATTGTATGCTATTCTTCTTGGATGATTTTCATTTCCTGAATGTTCTCCTTTGAAGGCTTGCATTCTTCCTTTTTGATGGAACCTATGATGACTTCTGCATATCTCTTTTGTTGTTCTTATCATTCTATTGTTGTGGAGCTTGAACCCTTCACAGTATGAGTTTCTCTGTATCATAGTCCATACTTGTCATCGCACGAACTTTGACTATTGATGATTTCATTCAATATTTTTGTGTTATTACAGAAGTTATGTCAGATGTCCTTCTTCTGAATTTCCTTTCTTAGTGATATTATTTCATCTTCCAAAGAATCATTTATTTTCTTCTTTTTTTCCAACTGATTTTTAAGTGTTTCTTCAATCACTTTGTCTTCTTCTAGCTGAACCTTTAGTTTTATGATAATATGTTGGACTTATTCAAAAAATTTCTTGGGGTTTTGAGAAATCTCCTTTATCTTGATCAATTCTTCCTTCACAGACTTGTTTTTCCTCCTTTCCCTTTTTAGGTCACTCAAGGAACTGGTTAGTTCTGCCTCAAGATCCACTTTTCCTTTTTCATAATATTCTTCATCATTTTCAAGGGTTTATTTCTGAGTTTCCATTGCCATAAAGAACACTCTTTCAGATTCACTATCACTATCATTATCCTCATCAGATGAGGAACTATCTTCTCTTTAGTAGAGGCTTTTCTTGAAGAATTTTCTTTTATTTCCTTTCTTGTTTCCATTTTGATATTTCTTTTCTTTCTTGGAAAATTCTTCATCACTATCTCAATTCTTAGCATAAGGAAATTTAGAAGAAAAATGACCAATTTTACCACAATTAAAGCACTTTAAGGGAAGATTACCTTTGTACTTGTCAGCTCCTTTCTTCAACCTACTCACGAACTTGGCTAGCTCTTCATATTCATTTGAATCATCACTACAGTTGAATCTTGACTTTGACTTTTTCTTATTCTTTCTTCTCTTCTCAGTTTCTTTGAAACTTGATTCCTTCTTGGATGGATTATCTTGTTATGTTTTCATTTCATAAGTTGTAAATATTCCATGTATATTTTCCATGCTCAACGTAGAAATATCTGCTCTTTCTTTTAGGGCTGAAATATTAGGAACAAATCTCATTGGAACAGACCTTAGTACGTTTTGAACAATCACTGAACCTTTAATTTCTTCTCCTTATCCATTAATAGCATTCACTATTTCATCAACTTGTAGAAAACAAGATACAATATCTTCATCTTCCTTCATTTTCATTTGCTCAAATTTACCTCTATAAGGTTGAAGCTTGGCCCCTACTTTAGCATCTCCTTCGTAAACATTTTGAATTTTGTCCCAAATATCCTTTGCACAGTCACAATGCATAACCTTGACATATACTGAACTATTGAGGCCACTACGAATAAAATCAATATCCTTCAAATTGTTTTCACAAAGTTTCTTTCCATCTTTATCTGTTAGGGGAGTGTCAGGTGCCTTGTATATATATACTATTTCTTTCCATACATCATATCCATGTGATTGCAAAAAAAAATTCATCCTTATGCTCCATAAGGCATAGTTTTGACCATCAAACACTGGCATTCCATTCTTAGTTCACTCCATGATCTACCTTCCAGTGGTTGGAGTATTCCTAAAGAACCTCTTTATGATCCCAATTGTTGGAATAATCGATAATACTGGGAGGAGGGGGGGGTGAATTAGTATTAGGCATTTTTTATCATTTTTAACCACAACATGTAAACATTAAATTATCAACAATTTATCACTTATGATTGCATTCAAGATATCATAAACATGTAACCAGAGATACACAATACACAAGAATTTTACGTGTAAACCCAAATGGTAGAAAACCACATAACACTTTTTAATGTATTGGAAGATTACATCCACCAGAAGCACCAACCTCCAAATTTCTCTAGCACCGAATGGGAGGAGGCACCAACCCCCGAGTTTACAGGCTCCAACCTGAAGGAAGATACAATTCCCTAAATTTTCTAGCTTTTAACTGGAAGGAGGCCCAAACCCCTTGTGTGAGATATATTTAAATGGAAGGCTAAAAGGAGAGTTTAGACTAGAATTTGCTCTTCAATTTAAAAGCGTAGTTACCAAGTTTGAATTCAGTACATAAAAAAAATGATTGTCTAAAATTCAATACGGAAAAAATTCAAGATTATACATCTTACAAATACTCAAACATACTACTTTTTCAAAATTTTAGAAAAAATCCCCTAAACATCCCCTTCCATCACCTTCTACCACTGCATTCTCTTAATCAAATCCCCTCCAATCCAATCTGTTGAGTTCCAACCAGCAACAAAACCATTTGTTGGATGTAAGGTTTGACCCGGGTTCTACCTTAGTTCTCCAGCAAAACCCTAGAAACCATTAACTCCTCTAGTAAACCAGAAGGAAACACTACACACAAAGTGCATAACGTAGTCTCACCCGAGATGGCTTATGGGTGATTTCATGACCCAAGTGTCTGCAATCATGGAAGGGATGGAAATCGTGGGAATGTTAGGCATATTATTCTTCTTCTAATTCAACATGCATTCTACCATACCATCATTTCGATCTACCATTTATTTACCCTTAACATTCATTCTGCATAAATAAGATGTCTAATATAGTGATTGTTGTAAATTAGCCTTAGTAGATTCTTTCATGTACTTATTCATCATAAATCATATCAAAGAAACACATAAGAGAGACACACATAGAGACACCATATTTTACCGTGGTTCACCCCCCCTACGCTACACCCAGAAAGATCTTCTGCTTATTTATTATTCTTCGTCAAAATATGGCATTGTGCGCATTACATCATAGGTTTTAGTACTGGTGAGGATGAACAATGTCGCACCAAGCTCCACATCTTGCGAGCTGACTCTCATTTACACTCCATAAGTCTCTAAAACTAATACAATCTAAGCTCCACATCTCACAACCAAAACATGAATTGCGACTCAAAACTCAAAAGGTTCTCAAATATAAGATATTCTATCACACACACCAAGTTATCCTCTATCTACCTCATACATCCTCTATTTATATTACAAAAGGTGGGTAAAAACCCATTACATCATAACCCAAAACCCTAACCCTCATGGATTAGGCTTGTCCACATAATAACTTCCTTTGCGTGGTCGATATTCATTCCTTTCTTTGACTCTGTGCTTCTTCTCCTTAATTCCCAGTGCACTGCTTCCTTTTCCTTTTGCCACGCTTATTTATCCCCATTTCCTAGTGTGCGCTGCTTCTTTTGGTCTCTTCCTTAACTGCCTGCCTCGTTTGTTGTGTTGTACCCCAAAATAGCCCACTCCAACACCTAACAATCGTCCCTTTCATTTTTAATTTTTTTGGCTAACCTCCCCTTTTTTCCTAGAAACCTTCAAATCCTGGTGGACCAAATACAATCCTCCTTATCACTCCCCAATGCACCTCTTCCAACAAAAAGCTCAAATATATCAAGCAATAACTCAAAATATGGAATAAAGAGACTTTTGGTAATATTCTATAGGAGAAGCTCAAACTAACACAGAAAATGGATCAACTTTAGAAAGACATCATCAATGAAGGTAGAAATGACCCACTCGTTCAATAAGAGCAACACCTTCAATCTCAAATAAATGAAAGAGAAAGTCAGGAGGAGATTATCTGGAAACATAAGTCCAGAATTAGATGGCTCAAAGAGGGGGGGGGAATACAAAGTTCTTCCATACATCAATGGTTCAACACAGGCACCATAACCGCATCATTTCCCTCAAGAACAAACAAGACCAGTGCCTAACTAACCACCTGGATATGGAAAATGAGTTGGCCACCCACTTCCAAACTCTCCTTACTGAACCTCAAGAGAACCACAACCCTAACATTCAAAGCATCATTCAAAGAATCATTCAACACATTCCACGCCTCGTTACCTTGGACCAAAACGTTTACCTCATGAGACCCATCACACCAAAGGAAGTCAAACAAGTGGTGTTTGATATGCCAAAGAATAAGTCACCTGGATCGGATGGATTTACGACTGAATTTTACCAAGCTTGTTGGTCAGTCATTGATCGATATGTTTGGGAAGTAGTCAAGGACTCTCACATCCATACCAATGTTCTCCCAATGTTATCTTCTTAGAACGCATTCCAAAATAATACAAGGTCGAGGACCCTAGAAAATTCCTCCCAATTTCCCTCTGCAATTTCATCCTTAAAATCATCACGAAAACTATAGAAAACAGACTCAAGCCTCTTCTCCCCTCCCTAATCTCACTTGGACAAACCAAATATGTTGAAGGCAGAAACATCCTTGATGGAATTATCCTCTCTCATGAAGTAATTCACTCTCTCAAGACCTCAAGAAATCCTGGCATGATTCTCAAGATGGATCTCTTGAAGGAATTCAACAAGATTAATTGGAACTACATCCACCTCACTCTTCGAGCCTTTGGTTTCTCCCCATCCTGGATAAAGTGGGTTCTCTCTTTAACCTCATCGACCTTATTCTCCATCCTCATCAATGGCTCCCCTTCTCAAACATTTTCCCCCTTTCGAGGCATTCAGCCAGGAGACCCTCTCTCCCCGTTCCTTTTAATTTTGATGGTGGAAGGTTTAGGAAGAGGGACCAAAGCCACTATAGAAGACAATAAAATCAAAGGAATTCACCTCCATTCTGATGATCAACCCTTATCTCACCAACAATTCGTTGAAGAAACTTTTCTCATGGCACAACCCACTTTTCATGAAGCCAAAGTTATTCAAAAGGTCCTCACTGAATTCATATAAGATTCAGGAATGGATCTCAATAACACTAAATCTCATATCTTATTTTTTCGCACCCCTCCGGCCATCCAATTGCACATAACCTATACCCTTGGATTCCAAAGAAGTGTCCTCACTTCCAATTATCTTGGAGCTCCTCTGACAACCAATAGTCTTTGATCCTCTTCTTGGGAAGAGATTCTGACTAGAGTCAATCAAAATATGACCAATTAGTCCTTCAAAGTGCTTAATATCCCTGGAAGATTGGTCCTCCTTAAATCTGTCCTCCAAGCCATGTATATTTACCTTTTCTCTGCTCTAGTTTCTCCTAAGTCTATTATAAAATCCATTCACAATCTTCAACGATCATTTATTTGGGGGGGAGAAAAAAAAGAAAATAAATATGCTTTAGTTGCTTGGGATAAACTCTACCTCCCTAAGATAAAAGGAGGATTGGGGATTCGAGATCCTGAAACTATCAACTCTTTTCTAGGAGCCAAAACATGGTGGATATGGATAGAAACCAAAGACACTTAGTGGGCACATCTCTGGCACAAAAAATGTTGTCCAAATATGGACCCAAAGAATAGTATTCGACTCTCAGACAACATTAAGGGCTCTAATATTTGGAACAAATCCTAGAAAAATAAAGAACTTATTCACTCTCACTATTTCTAGGAGGTCATGGAAGACAACACTACACTCTTATGGTAATATGTTTGGCAACAACTCCCCCCATTGTAACAAGACAATGCAACTGAGGAACTCAAAGACATAATGACTAGGAAAAACAAACAACTTCTTTGTCACCATTGGCTTCCCCCCCACTCAAATGAGATATGGAGAACCTGGCTCCCAAAGGAGCAATGGAAACCCATTCCCTGACAATTAAACTAGGACACATTTTGGAAAAACCTATCTCAAAGGAAAATTTTCATCAATCCTGGACATGACATCCTCGGATGGGGGCACAAATCAACAAGCAGTTTCACACTCAAAGAAGCCTATCAAATGGATACTGGGGATCAATCGATGCCAACAAAAGAACCTTGGATCAAGATCTGATCTCAAAATGTATGGCCAAAAATATCCTTCTTTTTGTGGCTTCTATATCATGGAAAAAACCTAACATGGGACAATATGCTTAAAAAAGGTTTGTAAGGACCATAAATATGTCATCTCTGCAAAAAAATTGAATAAAAAATCAACCACCTGCTAAGCTCCTACTCCTAGTCCTCTTCAATATGGGACCAATGATATCTTCTCTTCCACACATGAGATCACAACAAATAAAAATTGGTAGACACCATAAGTCAATTGTGAACTTAGGCCTTCACCAATCACATTGTAAATCGATCCTGAAAACTCCTACTCGTTTTCATTCTTTGGAACATATGGAAAGAACGAAACAAGCGTATATTCAAGAACACCTCCTCCTCCAAAGCTGTTACTTGGATTCACATCCAATAGAACATCATAGAAATAGTCCTCTTGACCACTTGGATGCCCTAGGATTGGCCCAACTCTCCCAAAGACCTATGAATCTTTCAAAGTCTCAACATCCATCCCGCTTCCATTTTCCCTACCCCTCCCCCTCTCACTCCTTTTTCCTCGCTATTATGGACCCATCCCCCAAAGGGATTCCTCAAACTCAACTTTGACAGTGCCTCAAAAGGTAATCCCAAACCCACCAACTATGAAGGAGTTGTTCACACCAGTGAAGGAAAAATCCTTAGGATCTATGCCAACTTTATAGGAACTGAAAGTAATAACACCATAGAATTGTAATCCTTAGAAGTAGTTCTCTTCTATAGTGTAGCTAGAGAGGTAGTGGGGGGGCTATTCAAGGTAAGGTGGACTAGGTCCACTATATTATTAAATAAGGCCCAGTATGATAGTTAGATATAATAAATGTAAGAGGACTTACTAGAAGGTTCCTCCTCTAGAATGTTCTTAGGGGGTTGGTAGAACTATATAAATGGGTTCAAGCAATGTAATGGGATATGAAGATAACTATTGTATTTGGAGCGATATATCAATAGGAGGATGCCTCCTCGAAGAGGCAAGTGAACAAGAGAGGATCCCTTCCATAATAGGATCCTATGGTATTTCCCAACCTCAAGGGGTTCTTATAATAACGTGTGGTTTCTTATATATTGCTTTGTGCATCTATTGTAGTATTTATGTATTCAGTCTTTGGTACTTAACAAGTGGTATCATAGCACTTTCCTTGGCAAGAATTGTGGGAAATTGTTTTGTTTTCTATTTTTGCATATTTTTTCGGAGAAGCAAAAGAGGGTCATGAAATTATGGATGATTTATGTATATGTATGTGAAACATTTGCAGAACATGATTGCATATCTGAGTTCCTCTCAGAAAAACACGCAATTTAAAAAAAATCGTCTGAAACAGAGTCAATGAAGTAAAGTTATTGGCATTTTAAAATATGTCATTTTCAGTCCCCGAGGTGTAGGACAGTCGGTGACGGAGTGTGTTGTTAAGCCACTCTGTGATGTTAAAGTCACCGGTTCGAAACCTGCGGGGACAAAAAATCCAACGATGTTAAGGGTTGGTGTGGCTCAGGCTGGGTGCGATCCCCGGGTGATTTTGACGACTTAGATGCCCCTGAGTCACGGTTTCTCAAGCCACAGGTTAATCGCGTAGCCAACAGGTCCCGCACAAATTAACAAACAAAAGAAAAATGTCATTTTCAGTGTTTTTTTCGCAAATGACTGTGTATTTTTTTTTATTTCTGTGGCATATAGGGATAAATTTTCCGAAATGAAATTACATATCTGATTTCCTATTTCAAAAATATCTTATTTCAAAAACAAAATCACCCAAATTGGAGCTTTGGACGTGAAGATATCGTTGATTCAAAATCAACCATTTTGTAGGGTCTTCGTGACGACGATGGGACTACAGATCTCATTACTTTTCACAGGTATCAGATTAGTTCCATTGCATAAAGAATTTTAATATATTTCTTTTGATATCTTATATGTGGTATTTGCAATGGATATTCACTCTCAAATCATGGAAGCCATCAAGACAACATTTCAAGAAATCAAAGTTGAAATGAAAAAGACTCGGGAGAAATATATTCAAGAGTTCAACCTTGCAAGGCAAGGAAGGTATATTATGAAGTCCATCAAATATGAATACAACAAAGAAGAATATGTTTGGTACGATTTTGAGGCAGATTGTGAGGATTGGTATATGGATAGTTGTCATTTCTGGGGTGACAACCACGTTCATATTTTATTTGATGACTCTACTCCACCTTTTGTAGAGAACATCAATGTGACAAATCATGAGCTAGTTATGACTACCAGAGTCCAGTTGGCATATTCTTCAGTGGTATCGTTCCTTCCAAATTCATCTTCGACCCTATCTAACTATGTGCATGGATATGCATATTACTATATACATAATCAATGTATGCCTTTGGATCAATTTCCTATTGAGTTCCGATATCTTCAGCGTGGAGTTCACATGAGCACTTGGATATGGGACCCAAGTTTACAGTGGCGGTTGGACTACTTCAACATGATGGTTCACATATCTACATGGGACCTTGATTCTCTAGCTTATTTCATAACTATGGTCCACACTTATCCATGAGACCCTGGTATATGGTTCTACACCCTCATAACAAGTGTTGAGGACAACGCTTTCATAAGGGGGATGGAATGTAGTGTAGCTAGAGAGGTAGTTGTTCCAAGGGAAAAAATCTCTATGGCCAAGGGTAAACCACAACAGACAGGTATGACTACAAAAATCAACTCAATTCCAACATGTGCTATATAAACTAATGTGCAATACGAGGAAGAATCGTACCTCGATCCAATCATTTGATGCCGTTCCACCATTGAGCACTTTGACTCAAAGCTTTTCACCTGCAAGAAGTTCTCAACAAACAAGCGATGCACGTATATAATGACAATATATAAAATGAGTTAGCACATCAGATAACACAATCCATTAATAAACATTACAAACATGCCCATGGATAATAATCGTATATTTGCAAGATATCGATAGGATGGGAAAGGAGTATTTCTATTAATAATTTATCAACAGAAGTATCAACATTACAGACTTATGTGTCAGCATAGTTCGAAACCAAGAAACCAAGTTCCTTCCAACTGGGTCTCCACCACTTCAATCCTCCACCAAAGGCAAGCTCATAGCAAAGAGGTAATGAGATCCTCTCGACAATAAGGAAAGAGTTTGGGGGTTGAACACTGTGTTCAGACTTGAGGGACAAAGGGATGCAGACTCAATATGAAGTAATTTCTCCGGAGTAACTTTGTTCTCAAAGTTGAATGCTTTCTCCTCTTTTTCCATATCTCGAAAATGTGCTCTTATAGCCTCCAGAATGTAACTGAAGGGCCGAGTTGGAACGTTTCCAGTATATGGAAGACCAAATATCAGAGATCTTCTGTTGTGACATGGAAACCCAACTTCATTTTGTATTTTCTGGCACGAATCCTGATATACGCTAGCTATAGTGGAGTAGAAAGCGTATACGCATCTTGCAAAGCAGTTAGGGAGCGTATATGTGGAACAATATATATATATTGGCTTTGGATTTATAAAAAAGTGGTTGATAAGTCTGCATAGGGAAATGGAAAAAGGCCCTATGTGCAAGATAGCAATGGTGAGGCAAATCTTGCTATAACAGTAGTGGGGGGGCCCAGAGGGCCCATAGTGATAATAATGGAGGCAATTCAATGTAAGGTGGACTAGGTCCACTATATTATTAAATAAGGCCCACTATGATAGTTAGATATAATAAATGTAAGAAGACTGACTAGAATGTTCTACTTCTAGAAGGTTCCTCCTCTAGAATGTTCTTAGGTGGTTGGTAGCACTATATAAAGGGGTTCAAACAATGTAATGGGATATGAAGAGAAGTATTGTATTTGGAGTAGTCTCTCAATAGGAAGATTCCTTCTCGAAGAGGCAAGTGAACAAGAGAGGATCTCGTCTATAATAGGATCGATTGTATGGTGTTTCCCTACCTCAAGGGTTTCTTATAATAAAATGTTCTTTCTTCTATATTACTTTGTGGATCTATTGTGGTATCTATGTATTCAGTCTTTGGTACTTAACATCCTCATTTCCATCAGAGAGAACTACCGACTAATATTCATGGAAGGGGACTCACAGCTGGTGATCATATCCTTTGCAAGCTCCATCATGGAAACTCACCCAACAAAATCAGTACTAGTTTGAAACTCCAAGCCACCCTAGACAAACTTAACAACCTCATCCCCAATATAGAAGCATTTATTCCCTCCCATGTGAAAAAACAAGATAAAAAATAATTCAATCTCCTATAGAATGAAGGGATAAATAGAGGATAAAATTCATTGGACCTCGACTGGAATCTTGTCCCCCCTCAAGGTAGACTGTACCACCCCAGCCCTCGCAGATTTTTCTCCCTAGCATCGAGTGGTCAAGAAGCGACCGACCTCAGGAATCCCACCCAGGCCAAGCAACCACGTGTCGACTTCATTGTCCATTGACGACACATCTCTCTCCCACCCGACCTATGCATGGTCCACCATTTAAGCAGATATACAACGACCCGTACGTCCCCACCTCCAAATAGTTTGCTTCGCTCTGTGCCTTCTAGATGACCTTCTTAGGTATGTCGACGTGTTCTTAGTCAAACCTCCCTCAGTATCAGTTTCCTTGGGATCATAATGGCCTCAACCATCACTCCTCTAAATGGCCTTAACTTCACCTTGATTACCACTCTCCTTGAAATGATCTCTCACATGATGGTCACTGTAGTTATTTCATACCGCCTCTAGGTCTGGTTTGACCAATTTTCTCTCCTGCTTCACCTTCGCTCTCACCTAGGTCATTTCTCCCGCACCCATTCTCTTCATGAGCCCCTTTTCCCTTCCGATTAACCCCTCTCTCTAGATCCCATGGCTTATGGAGACCACTCCCGTTGTGGACGTGGAAAATCCTCTACGTCAAGGGGTCAATCTAGATTCTGTATTATAGTAGTGGCCGAAAAAGTTGTCGACTCATACCATGTGCACATACCCCCTCAAATCTAGGATGAAATAAACTTAGTGGAAGAAGATGTTCAAGTCCTATGTTGTTTTGTCACGGATGAGGAGGTTCGAGCTGACACTAGATCTTTCGTTTCAGACACCGGGGGTATTCACTCCCGTGAATCCCATTATCTATGAACCCTATAACTCTATTAGCAGATGAAATTGATCCAGGGATGATCCCTTGTAGACATAAAGGATGATAAGGAAGAGATAATGCTCCAGCTGGACGAGATGGGAGTGAAGATTTGACTCTTGGATCACAAGAAGAACATGCTGGAAAGGAAGATCGTTGGAATCGACCTTCAAGCTATGGCAACAACTCCCAGCCAGGTGCAGCAGGAGGTTGGGTCGTCCAATGCTTAGTATTTTTCTATGAAAAGTTTCTTTTTGTATATCATAACTCAGATTGTATACCATGGACTCCGGACCATTCCCAATAGTTATCTAGTTAGGCATATCATTAGACTAGTTTGAAGTCATTTTCAGGGTTCTAGATATAGCTATTGTCAGCCCTCTAGATTTACAAGACAACTTTCATGCAAACATTAGACAAAACACTTCACTACGGCTAGTCTGATTTCCCTAGTGGAAGGCCAACAACATCTTTTTTTGTAATTGTTTCAATGGAAATATAACTAGTTCTGGATTATTGACAAAAAAAAAAATTGTTCCCATTTATGCACAATGCTTGGTTCCACACCTTCATTACTACCCATATGTGTCTATTAGACCCATTTGGCACAAACAACAAAGATATTTTCCCTTATCTATGTGTGATAAAGTTTATCCAACACACCATAATTTCCAGATATGATTCCAATAGGATATTGATTAGGATTTTGGATGTAGGATAATTTATTTGATAGCTTTGCAATCGAACAAGACCAAGGATTTCCAAAACCTAAAAATTAGAATTTAGAAACAAGTAAACAATTGCACTATTTTTTGAGCTTTCTTGATTAGAAATTGATGTTTCAACAAATAGTTTAAAAATAATACATACTGCTCAATTGGTGCTTGGGAATGGAGCCTTCTAAACCATGAATAAATCACTAATTCAATATCATAAATAATGTCTTTATATGGGATGTTTCAATGAACAAATCCTTAAATAAATATTTTTTTCAATCGTCTTTGCATCATATTTATGTTGTAGTCACAATGCTAAAAAAATTGAAGCATCAATTATATCACCACCTTTCTTATCGTCATCCCTTCCACCCTTTTTATTTTTTCCACCATCCTTCTAGTTATCCCCAACACCTCCACCTTTATTTTTCTCCCTCCTTCTTTATTTCTCTTGTCCTTCTTGTCCTCTTCCTATTTATCTCCATCTTTATTATGTGGGATGGTATCCATATAATTCCTAGTCTTTTTTGTAGAGATATAACACCTCCTACACTTAGTCCATATCTTTTGAAATTTTGATTTGAAAATGAGCAAAGCACCATAAAAATTGAAACTTTGTTATTATATTTTATACAAATGTGAATCTAAATCATTGAGATAACAACATTCAACATTCAATATAATATACATGCATAAAAGAATGGAATAAAAAACATTTGTTCTTTAGAAAACCATTGTAACTAGCTATAGTTTTATTGAAGTTTGGGTGTAAAGAAATAGGGAAGACATGGATAATGTTTTTTCTATCCCTTTTCACTCTCTCTTAGAGTGAAACAACTCATTTTCATTGAGAAGAAGGAACTAATGGTACTTCTTGGTTCTAGATCTATTGCATTCATGAAGCAAGTTGAGTAGCTCCGTTCTAGATCTATTGCATTCATGAAGCAAGTTGAGTAGCTCCTTCCTACCTTGGTTGGGAAATGATTATGATCTGTTAAAAGTAGGAATATGGCCTATCCATCTCATCAACATGGATGCTTCTTCAATTGCTATTTTTTTTGTATTTAACTTGAATTCATCGCCTCTTCAATAGCTTCCATAGAAATAACGTGTGTCGTATCTTCTTTTACTAATTATGTTTTCTTGTTGAAGGTAAATTCTACCAACCAACCAACTATAAATCTTCCCATTCACAACATCAACAAACAAAATTTGACCCAACAATGAAATAAAATTAACCAGCAAGGGAAAATTGGCCAAGTAAGTGAACAAAGTTTCACAGCCAATGGGGAAAATTCTCAAGGGGATGTAAATTCACCCAAGAAGTGGATAAAACACCCAGTGGGATGTAAATTCACCTGACAAGTAATAAATAAAACACCCAGGGGATGTAAATTCACCCATGTAGTAAATTAAATGTCCAAGCATGTGTAAATTCTCCCAAGCAGTAAATAAAATGCCCATGGGTATGAAAATTTGCATGGGTAAGTGTATAATTGAATGTACGGCTCCGTTGAATAGGAAAAACACCCAACGAGCAATAAAATGTTGTGGATGACCTATGGTGAAACAAAAAATGTCTATCAATGCTAATTTGACTTAGGGAGTGAGACAAACTAGCATCCTCTTAAACACATGAATAGATCAAGGTGTCTAGACCATGTTTACAAGACTGAGATTGATGTAGCTTTCATGAAAACATCTATTTCCCAGAGTTGTCAAGGAAACAATAAACTAATGAACCCACATCAAAGATACAAATAGAAATAATTACAAACAAATCTCAACATTAATGGATGTTTTATTAAGCTTGGGAGATAAATACAAAGAGGGGAGCTATACACATATGTGCATTGTTACTCACAGACAATAAAACAAAATTATAGATGGCCATGGCCCAAAGGCACCTTTGCTCATCGTGGATATTCCTTAACTCTTTCATCCACTGATTTTCAAGTAGGTTTCCTTATTCAAGCTCTCATTTCTACTATTATCTTCTGCAATTTCCCATTTCCTCCCATGTTGATGTCTTCACTATGTAGTCTTCTTTGTTTTAATGGGTTTCCTTTGGAAGATCAACCATCACAATGACTCATTTCCACTTCCAATTTTTCCAAAAAAGATAAAATAAAATAAAATAAAGGAAATGTTTCCAAATTTTACAAAAGGTAAAGCAAGTGGGTGCTTATTACAAATTTTGGCAAGGATTCAATTCAAATTAGGCTCCTTTCTATTACCCTCCGGAGGTGTACACACACTTATGCCTTTTGAGGGGAACTACATTAGAAATTTTGGTTTCCTCAAAACAAGATATCAACTTGACAAGTCTAACCATAACAAGTGCATGCCTAACATTTTTGCAGTTGCTCACTCCTCTAACTTGTTTTTTGATTTATATCTATTAAATTTAGAGTAGGATTATTGTGAGTTGTGTTATCATTGGAATCACATGGCCTTACATGAATTGACTTCTCTCCTCTTTTTGAGTTCATTACAATATTTTATGGCTTGATATAAGTGTATCTTGTTGTTTTTGAGATATTAGTTCCATTTGTAGTTCCAAGTAGGTATTTTAGTATACAATTATCTAGGATCTCTCTCTTGCTAACGACAAGTGGATTTTCAACAATAGAAACTACAATTTTTTTCTGACTACATGAAGGAAACTTGGGCTTCAATACATTAAAACCACAAATGGACACAATCATTTAAGTTTATTTGGATCCAACATATGAATAACTATTTTTTTTATCCTAACTAGATATCAAATTCAGAACATACTTCACTAGAGAATCATCACATTTTTATAAAAATGACATAGTATAATATTTCTTTGGTATAAAATTTCATAGAAAAACTGAGAGGATGTTGAAGAGTTTCAGAACTCCCATAGTCATGTATAACAGTTGAGAAATCTGGCCTTGTTTGGCTTGTTTCGGGCTCTGAATGATTTAGCATATGGGGAGGTCATACCTATATTATTTTTGAGTTTCTAAACCCTCTCCTATAAGAAAATCACATGTCTGGGTTGATCAGGTCAAATTTCATCAAATGTGAGAACAATTCGCAAAATTCCAACGTTGACCCCTTTCACTAGTCACAAGGTAGGTGATGGCAGATGTGTCCTCAGAGACAACTTTTATTAATCAAGGAAAAAATGCATAGTTTATGCAAGATCTTACAAACTCAAGATTACTCTCGCATAAGAATAATAGAATAAATAAGCTCATCTTTTTATATTCCTACACTAAACTTGATATGGACATCTTATCACATAATCATTTGAAGATGACAAGTGTCCATGTGCAATAAATAAAGAATATAACTAATATTCTAATTATTGATTATAAGAAACGACTAATCTCTTGACTTATTATATAATCCAACAATATTCATTCTAGAAAAGACTAAGTACAACATTATTCTAGAAAATATGATCTTAAACTAAGTAATTTAGGATCATCTTGTCTAACATTCCGCCCTTTGATCCAAAAGTACATTTGAACAAATACCAAAGTCTTCTCTAAACTTAGTAAATTTTGTTTTTCCAAGGGGTTTCATGAAGATATATGAGATTTAATCTTCAGAAGGACGATACTTTGGTTTGATGATGTCCTTCAAGGTTAGTGTCCTGATGTAAGGGTACTTAGTGTCAACATTCCTTTTTCTTGAATGAAAAATTGGATTTTTAGAAATTTTATGGCCGATTGATTATCAATAAATAATAAAGTGGTTTCTTCTTGAAAAAATCCCAGATCTTGTAAAACTTTACGTAACCAAACTATATGTTAAGTACCTGAATATATCTACAAATATTCTTCATAAATAACCCTTAATCTCAACAACAATAAACCAAACCATTCACTAAACACTGAACACAAGAAATAGAGAAAACCCTTGAGGTAGAGTAACACCATATATTAATCATTAAGGAAGGATAACACTCCTCAAGTAATGTTTGATACATTTACAATATTCTTCACCATGCTTCAATACATTGTTTACACTTATTTATATATTTCTCTCTATTTCCTAGGAACCTTCCAGAGATCCTTCTCACATTTATTATATTTACCTACCATAATGGGTCTTATTTAATACTATAGTGGACCTAGTCCACCATACATTGAATGACTTCCACTAATAATACATAACCACATTCTCATTGGGTACGTCCCTAGGTACCCTATATTAACTCATTAGGTATACTACATCCCATCCCCCTTCACATGTTTCTTCCTCAAAACACAAGAATAAACCATACAATATAAATGACTAAACAATGTAGCCACACTGGTACCAAGTATGACCATCCGTCCATCTGAATGGAAGACAAACATGATGTCCAATTGTTTCCTTGCCACCTTGATCTTGATCTGCATCTTGTCGGTGTTGCCATGGGATTGGTTTGCTAGCTTGATGTCTTACTATAGTGTTGGTAGGCCTCAATGCACCTCTAGATTGGTTTCCTTTCTGGTTTCTTGCTGATGCATAAGTGTGTTGATGCTCACACCCTTGATTGATGACTGTTTTTTCTCTATATGATTTGGATGACGATGTACAACAACTGTAGGAATTGATGCGTTTTTATTCAAATCTGCAGCACATTATGGCTTTGAGTCAATGACCTTCTTAAATTCTTTATTGTGTCCTGCCTATGTCTTTGCTTCATCTCCTTCTGTAGACTATGCCTTTGATTCAACTTCAGACTATGTAGTAACTTATGTTCTTGCTGCTGTGGGCCCTTCTGTCTTACTAAGAGACACATCCTGCAAGATTTTATTTTTCTTATACCAAAGTTTCAAAGACTTCTTTTCCACATTAATATTAGTTGTACCAATTTTGGCCATCCAAGGGTATCCCAAAACAATATCCACCTCATCCATATCTATAGCATAAAAATCTGAATGTAACACATATTTATCCACACTGAGCTTTAAATCTTTCAAAATTTGAACATTTTCACCCGCAACCTGTGTTCCTTGAATATGCTTTCCAGGAACTTGCAGTCTATTAACCAACTGAATATTGATAAAATTATGCATGCAACTAGGGTTAATAGAAATAATAACCTTGTCCTTCTGAATACAACCATGAACATGTAATATAGAGTTTCCACATGAAAATAAACCCTTGGTGCTCTTTGTATCTTTTTTTCCAACATGAGACCACCTATCTAAAAATAAATTTTCAAATTCTTCATCGGAAAGTTCGATTATTTGGGTATACTTAAGCGATTTCCACCAAATCGATGTATCACCTTCTAAAGATTTCCAATGCTCTTGCATTCATGACTTCATATATTTTATGAATTCTTCAATAATAAGACCATCATATTTTCCAGTAAAAACTATCATGGCTTCCATAACCACGCAAGAAAACTAGGTCTTATAAAAAATAACTTACTTTGCAAAATTGCGGCTTTTTTTCGGAAAACCCCTGAAAATTTGTCGAATTTAAAATGTTGATAACTTTAGTTCACGAACTCCATTTCAGCTGATTGTTTTTTTGAAAATGGGTATTTTTCCAAGAGGAATTCAAATATCCAATTTGTTTCTACAAATTCAATTGATAAAGTTTCAGATCTGAACTTGAAGTGCACCACCCCCTTTTTCCCTTTAAAAAATATGTAAAAAGTACCAAAACATTCTTTCCTTCTTTGGCCAAGGAAAGTGCTATGATACCAAATGTTGAATATCTGAATAGATATGAAAATATACTTAAGAAATAACCCTCAATCTCAACAACAATAAACCAAACCATTCACCAAATACTGAACACAAGAAATAGAGAAAACCCTTGAGGTAGGGTAATACCATATATTAATCCTTAAGGAAGAGTAACATTCCTCAAGAAATGTTTGATACATTCACAATATTCTTCACCATGCTTCAATACATTGCTTACACTTATTTATATAGTTGTCTCTATCTCCTAGGAACCTTCTAGAGAGCCTTCTCACATTTATTATATCTAACTACCATAATGGGTCTTATTTAATAATATAGTGGACCTAGTCCACCTTACATTGAATGAATTCCACTAATAATACATAACCACATTCTCATTTGGTATTGTTATCGCACGGTTTGTAGGAAAGGTCTAAAGAGCTTGAGTCAGGGCTAGTAACCGGCGTAACAGGAGCTTGCCCACCCACTGTCACCTCGATGGGGAGCTCTTTCTATTTAGGAGGG
>SNQJ01S0001046.1:178406-221538 GCA_010110895.2 Picea sitchensis
GTTTATATTTTATTAATTGATCTGCATACATACAAGTACATCAACAGGCTCCTGGCCTTCCAACACTTAGGCTTCCTGGCCTAACAACCACATAAGCCTTCCAACTTATACAAAACTTGGCTCACCAGCCTATGGAACATTTTACAATACATTGCATATATCATGATTTGTAACGGGGGCTCGGCCTTGGGGACACTACAGGTCTCTTCTTTCAAATTGTTGATTTCTTCTTTCAAATTGTTGGTCGTCGGTTCATAGGTCTAATGTATATTCTGGCAAACCCTTGTCTTTAAAAATGAAATCTAAGCTGTCATATCTGGTTATGGATTCCCCTTCATAGGCTTGCACGATCCTTTTACTCTTCGTTCAAGGCTCTCACTTGCAAACAACGAAACCCCTTCTTGACTTCCCTTTCTTTCATCTACCATGGAGCTACCAAGCTCATAAGATAAATATCATGCTATGATACCACTGTTAGATTCATAATGAAGAAAAATGAAGAAACATAATGGAAATAATTGAAGCAATTAGGAAACCATGATGAACAAAGATAAATAGAATATTGGCAGAAAATGCATACTCTATAATAATTAATGAGTGATCAAATAATCATGTACATAGACGTACATATATAATACAAATATAAAATAACTTTCATGTAACTGTATAACAATTAGGTAAACTAACGACCTATGATTAGAGTTTTTAACAAATAATCCATGGAATCTAGGCAATATAATTTTGAGCAAGTTCCTCGACTTTGTTATTGAAATTTGTCCATTTGGTCTATAATTGATGAAAATAGTGGCATTTTTATGGATATAATTGACAATTGCTATTTAAATGGGCAAAGTATTTACAGTCCTTATAAAAGAAATGATGCTTCTTCTCATGGCCTTTGTTGCGTAGATGTAAATCATAGTAGTTTAGGTTCACTATAAGTTTTATTTGGTTTGACTTGCTTATTAGAGTGTAGACACTTGAATTAGATAATTAGTGTTGATGTCCCATTAACATTTGTAGCTCATCAAGTCTTGTTTGTAAACCATATTGCAACGTATCTTTATTACTGATATAGCACACACACATATATACATGATTATAACCATTGGATTTGTATTCTAAGGGCTCTTAGACTCTGAAGGCTTACACTGTCACTTGGCATTTTACATTCTTTAAAATGAATGATACGGTAACCCTATCAAATTAGGTTTCTAACATTCTCCCCCTTAATCTGAAGGGGTGTATGTGAGTCCAAGGTGAGAGCACATATCTAAAAGTGGGCAACTGAAATATGGACGTGTGTAGTTGTTGATGGCGGAAATGTGCTCTCTGGTTTTGGTACGACCACAACCGAATGACTAGCAAAATCTTATGTCTTCTACTAAATGGTGGTGGTGGTTTAAGGAAGACCACAAACCAATCTAATGGTTTAAGAATGACCACAAACTATGGAACCCTACTCTAGGCTCAATGGTTCCTAGAACATTTACTAAGTTAGCTAGAAGCTAATGCTAATGTCTTCTGCTAATTGGAAATGATAAACTATTTTGCTGCAAAAGTTGAATTTCTTCGACTAAGTGGAGGTTTAAGGAAAACCACAAACCATAGCAGAAGTTGCAATTTGTCCCCAAATCTTGGAATTTTGTATCAATCGATTGACAAATCATATGATTGTCTAGTTGTATGTGAGAGCTATGAAGCTTGGACTCGGGTCATCTCGTTCAACTTGTTGGTCACTTAAAAAGTCGTTGGTGCAATATTCCCATTGGGAGGAGCTGTAACACCAACAGAGTAAGGTTTTCTCAAATCATGGGGCATTTGCAACTGTAACAATGACATAGTATGGTTTGGGTGCTTGCATCTATAATAATGATGGAGGTTACGTGTAGTTGTAGAAAGGAGGTCCTGCCATTCGATTTGCAGCCTGGAATGGCACCTCAAACTTTTAATATAGTCGGCTTAGAAAAATTGTGCCTCAAAGGAAGGGGAAGTCGACGAGCAAAGTGAGTCGCTGCAATAGTCGTGCAGAGCCTCGAAGTAAAGTGGTAGGAAAATATTACAATGAATGGCAAGAGTTCCATTAACCTGACAAATGAATTGTCGGGGTTTCGTGAGGATTTTATCTGGTGGTAAGTGTACACTATGCTGGGATAAGGGAAGCATGTGCTAAACTTGAATGAAAGAGAGGATGATGCAGACTGACTAGAAGAGGGACATACTGGATGGTGGAGAACATTTATGGAATGAAAAACACCCATGGACAATGTCTTGCAGATTAGGGTTTCTGTAAGGGAATGAAAAATGACCATTGAACAAAAAAATTCGACCTAAATAGAGGTGCAGGAAAGAGGACGCGTAGCCTGATAGGTAGAGTGGAAGACTGGAAAATTAGGTTTCTACACGTAAAATAAAATCCTAGGAACTAAGTAGCTCTAATACCATTGTTGCATACATATAAATAAATATAAACATAAATTATTTTTGTTAATGATATGATACATGGATATATACATGATTATGACCATTGGATTTGTATTTTAAGGTCTCTTTCATTTATGATGACCTTTACATTGTCACTTGGTGTTTTACATTCCTTCAAGTGAATGATACCATAACCCTAGTGGATTAGGTTTCTAAAAGTCACCATAAAAAGAAAATTAGCCTTGTTCTCAATTCTCATATGGATAGATTTACATAATTGATACTAAGTTAGCTAACATCCTAATTTCCATACATTGACTTTATAAAACATTAGTGCATAGTTCTATTTTTGTTTTCATATTTCTGTGGTGAGTAGTTTCGAGGTTTATTGTCGGATAATCCACAGTTGGTGTCATTTTTGTCATCGACGTTTCGAATCCGAATCGGGATCCAACAAAAGTTTTCCTTAAGTTGAATAAAGAAACTTTCTCCTCAAATATGTCCTATTTTCTATTTGTTTCTTCAAGTGATTATGCACATTTTTTTTTCCAAATGAGGGTTATTGTTGGTTGTTCATAAATTATTTCCGCTGCTATTTTATTTCAGAACTTGTCTACGAGTGCTTATGTCCATAAAAAAGAGTTGTATGGATATTATATCTTTATAGGAGACTTAAATATAATGTAGTCTAAGTTTGATACTGAAATAAGATGTATTTCAACATGGTATCATAACAGGTGCTCTGAAGTTTAGTGGGCAGCTTTGGCACTTGGGAAAATAAGTGATTTGCTGAAGAATTGGCTTAAAGAAAGGTAGAAAAGGTTCTTTGTCAGGAGGAAAAAGATGACTTCCAACATTAGGTTTGAATACAGGTTGGAGGGGATCTTCAACTACCTGCAATGGAAGTTTAGAATCAACAATGTTCTCAAGGAGAACAAATTAAGGTTGTTTGTGAACAACATTTTCCCTATACTTTCTTCAGATCCCATAGCTCTTGATGTTCGTGAGGTGAAGGAAGTCAAGACTCAGAGAATCATCTTGGATGAGGTCAAATACCACCTTATTTCACACTTGGATGAGAAGAAGACAACCAAAGAAATGTGGGATGCACTAAAAATTATGTATGAGGCAAAGAATAAGAACTGGAAAATGGCTCTCCAGGACAAGCTCCATGGTGCTAGGATGGAAAAAGGAGAGGTGGCCACCTACCTCACTCGGGTTGTACATGTGAAGGAAAAGTTGGTAGCTGTTGGAGAATTCATTCCTGACTCAGAGTTGGTGTGGATATCCCTCAAAGGCTTCACCAAGGAGTGGTAGGTTTTCATCAAGTGTGTGTTGGGGAGAGAGAAACTCCTTGACTGGAGAAGATTGTGGGATGATTTTACACAGGAGGAGATCCAGGAGGGGTCTTAGGAATATGCATTGGACGGTGCAGACGATAAGAATGTTTCTCTTGTGGTAAAGGGAAATGAGAAGAAGAAGGACATGAGCAAGGTGAGATGCTTTGCATGTCACAAGACTGGCCACTATGCTAGTCAATGTCCGAACAACAAGAAGAAGAATATGGAACCAGAGGTATCGAATTCAGCAGAGGTTGTAGAGTTTGTTGAGAGATATGAGAAGGATTTCTCTCTCATGATTGGTCCCATGGGCAGTGGATGCCTAGCATTCAAGGACATTGAGTTGTGGTTTGTGGATGGTGGAGATTCTTGGCACATGACTCGGTTGGGGTTAGTTTTCCTTGATCTTACAGAGACAGAATCATACTACAGAGTGAATTGTGGAGTTGACCCACAACTTGCAATAAATGGGTTTGGAAGGGTGAGATTCCAACTAGAAACAAGAGGTCTTCTAGAGGTTGTCGAGGTGTCATATATTCCAGATTTGACTGTTAATTTTATCTCAGTGTCAACTTTGGATGAGAGTGGATTTGGAGTTGTCATCTGTTAGGGTCCTATAATATAGGCCATCTGTTTTCCAATAATCTATCTTGGAATTTTTATGATCAGGTTGAAGGTAATTTGATGATAAGGTGCTCAGGGTGAATGGTCCAGTGGTATATCCAATGCTTCAAATAGATATCCAGGTTAAAAGGTTAAATCCATATGTTATCACATGGTAAGTTTGAATTATGATGTATCCACAGAGAGTTTTTTTTAAGTTTAGAGTGACCTAATCAGGGATTTCATGAATTTAGTTCATATTTAAATTGTGGCAACAAGTTTGATTTCGGTAGCTAAAGGTCGAAATATTTTAGCCATTAGCTATCAAAAGTTAAAAATTTCGGTAGCTAAATGGCTTATTCACACCTGTCATAAGATGCCAAAAGTAATGAATGTTTCCAGTGTTTAAAAAAGATCTTACCACTCTCATATCGATGATTGTACACAAGTCATGATTTGTTGTTATGCTACCAAAACCACTTTCAGTTATCATTCGTTTGATTTAAGAAAGGATTATGATTTTTTCATCCCTTGTCCAATCAAGTGATCATAACCCTAGATTGTGCCCATACAATTCAATCAATCCTGAAAAAATGGTCATTATCCTTCTCATGCATTGAATCGGTCGATTGTCTGTTTGAGGTTTTGTTAAATCTACCCACAGTCGCCCAAAACCTTTCATCCTCTTACTCTATTCTTGAATATCATCATTCTATTTTACCTCCATGCTCATCTAAGTCCAACTCTCACCCTTACAGACCCTGGATACTTTGTCATTGACACAATTTCTAAGTGTTTTCAACAAATTATTGTGATGAAGATCTCAACAGGAGGTGCTCTCCTTCGAAGGTAATTGCATGATGATTCATACCTTGAGGCACACCCCAAGGCCTGTGAATTTTTCAAAGATGTTGGATGCTATAGTTTCTACCAAAAGCTCTAGAGGTACCACCAGGGTATCACAGAGGCATTTGCCAAAAGATTTGATGGATTCAAAACTCAACTTGGGCCTGTTGTGATGTAGATAGATGAAGCCAGCATAGTAGCAGCCACATAGATGCGTGGTGAAGGAGAAAGGTGGTTTAATACCACCTCAGTCAACGAGATTGATTTCAGATCATTTCTCAAAAAATAGCATCAGAACATGAATTGGAAAAATGACATTCCCAAGAGCTACTTGGAGGATAAATGGAAAGCATTGTTAAAAATGATTCAGGTTTACATCACTTGTGAGGAGAGATATGGAAGGACCATGCTCTACCATTTTAGACTGATCCTTCATTTCACTGGTAAGGAACCTTTGAATATGCCTTTTTATCTTCTTAAGAGCCTTACCAAGATGATTTCCAAAGTTCAAGCCAAGCCTCAAAAGGCTAACAATAGTCAATTTCATCGTGGGCTGATCAAACTGATAGTGTTGGAGGAGCTCAACAGAAGAAATAAGACTTGGGATTATATTCTATTTCGGGGAGAATTTGGACAAGAAGTTCAACTGAAGAAAGGAGAAAATTCCTCATAGCAATTACCTTCTCCAAGAACAAGCAAAAGAAAGAGGAGACCAATGTCCCCTGCAGCAATTGCAACACAAGTTTCCCCATCAAAATAAAAAAACAAAACAAAAAGGAAGCTAGAATTTGGGGAAAATGCAGAGGATCAAGGAAAAGATATAGTAAAAAATGTCCTAAATATTCCATATTTAGATTTAGATTCAGATACATTAGCTGTAGAAATGGAAACTCCGTAAGAGTGAATACCTGGAATATCATCAAAGAAGAGGGTTAGCAAAAAACCTAAGGTCTAGAAACTAAAAGAAGAACCTGTTGAGTTAAAGGTATTATAAAGACATCTAAAAAGAGAGAATGGGACTCTTAGAAAGTCATCTCTCAAAGTTGGTTCTGCATTGTATCATTTGGCCATTAAATATGAGACTGTAAAGCACAAGAATAAGAATATCTTCAAACAGAATAGCAGATTGCAAGACATGAACAAAGTGTTGAGGTTTAAGCTTACTCACAAAAAGCTAAAACCTAAATCTCACCTCAGGCTTGATACTCTAGTTGAAGCTACCCTTGATTTCAAATGAAGTGATGAAGCATGATTAATGATTGAAATCAACCTTTTTGACCAGTCGGGAAAGTTACAGGTTTCGCCAGCTAAAATCAGTTCCAAAATTCATAATTAGATGCCGAAAATCATTCCCAGAAAATCGATAGCTAAAAACACTCTGTTTTGACCTCGTTAGCTCCCAAAAGTTTTGTTATGAACATAAATAACATAAATCTCCCCAGATCAAGGAAAATGGATTCCTCAATGTTCCTGAAGGCTTCAAGGATGATTTTCCAGTTATAACACATCCTCAAGACCTTGTTGTCAGGTGAATATCAAATTAGTTATGGTTTATAATTCAAAGCATAGCCTTTTTTTGGGGATTGTTTGATTTTCCCTAGTTTTAGGATAATAGTCAGCAGCCAGTTATTTCGATTTTTACCTTTTCAGTGGTAAAAATCAAATATGTTGTATAAACTCAAGCTGTATGGTACATTTTTGAGAGGATATCAAATCTCCATTTTGGGTAAGATCATTAATTAGGTATTTTCATAAATATCTAGAAACAATTAAGGAAGAGATCTGACCCCCTACTTTATAGGATCTGAATGTAATGGGACATTATAAAGGATAGAATGCAATATAGCATAGGGGTTGGACTTGAAGGGAAGGATGGTATGGAAATATTATCATCTACTGTAAATATTTTGAGGAGGTTGTAAGTGATCTTTGTTTTGATGAATACAAAGACATCATGTTTCAAGATTCATGTGTCATAGTTATGTGGTGAAGTGCTTCTTGATGTAACCTGTTCTTCTCTGGTTTCACATGTTGTTTATTTCTTTATTGTTTATAAGAAGATTAAGTTCAAGAGTTGTTTCAAACACCTTGTTCTGGCTTGCAACGATATTTATGTTTTCTGAAGTTTGAATGTAGAATTCAGGTAGCAATGCTCTACATTTGAAGTGAACCTTAATATGTTCCTCTTTTTCCAGCTCACAAACTACAAGGATCCACTAACATGACTACCTTGAATTGTTACCTATGATCTCATTTATTCCTTCATTTTATCACCTCAACATTTTTGACTCCATTTTTCCCAATGCCCTCTTTTTTTGTCTCAACCAAAGACTCAAAAACAAACCTTCTACTCTCATAACTAGCCTAATATCCGATCCAAACAAAGTTAAATTATACAGAGAGATCCCTCTTTGAGACTTGGAGGTCTAGATCCTTGACTCCAAGTGATTTTGTGGTTACCTCTGTTAATTTCTCCTTCAACCTGAGAAATTATGGAGTGCTAACATAATGGTGACTCCACCGGGAACCTTCCTCAAAAAGCATACCAAGTTCCAGATATGATTACTGATGGTGGACAATGATCAGACACAATAAGGTTGAATCATCCACTTGGAAACTCCAATAAACTCCATATCAGTTCCAATTCAAAGACTCCACTGGAGGAATAACCTGAAACATGACCAAGCAATCTGGAAAGATCGGGTATTCAAGCTCAAATTGTATTCAAGACATTTTTGGCTTTATCTGTAATTATTTTCTCTCTTATTATGATCCCAGTCAAGAATATATTGTTGAAGTTCATAGTGATCATTTTCAACTTGAAGAGCCTCAAAGGTTTGATCGCATCCCTATAGCTCTGGCACACACTCCAATACATGTAGAAAGCCCAGTTAGACACAAGCCTCGTGCTTTCTCGCTTGTTCTTGTTAAATTTCCAAATATTTATAAGGCCCTTGCTTTGTCTCCTATACCTGTAAAAGTCCCAGATAGATACAAGCCTTTGGTTTTACCTCATATTATCCATGACTTCTCTGCAAACTAAAGCAATAATATGCCCAGGTTTGATGGAGAAAATGTGAAGATCAGTGCTRAAAAGAACATTCAGAGCCTTGAGGATTTTCTTGATCTATTTGAGGTGGAAGAAGATGATGTCTGTATCAGGATGTTTTCTCTATCATTGCAAGGTAAAGTAAAAAAATGGTTTAAGAATATTCCAGCTGCAAGCATTAGGAATTTTCATCAATTTATGCAAGTTGTCCTAGATAGATGGGTGATCATGGGAAATGTATTTCTCATCCTAGAAGAGTATGACCACTTGAAAAGACAGTCGGGGGAGACAGTACAACATTTTTCAGCCAGGTTCAATAACATGTATCATTCAATTCCTGTTGATATAAGGCCACCCCCAGGATTAGCTCACTTGCATTACCCAAATGCCTTTGATCCAGAGATGGCATTTCAATTAAGAGAAAGGAACACTACAACCCTTGAAGAAATGAAAAATATTGCAGTTGATGTGGAAGCTAACCTGCTGAACAAAAAGGAAAAGTTAAAAGTAGTGATGAAGGATAAAATAGAAAAAGAGCATTTGATATCTTCAGAGATAAAACTGGATATTTTGACAAACACAGTCAACGAAATGATGCACAAGATTAGCAAGAAAGAGGAACTTGTTGTTCAAATACCTCATGTTCCATTAGTTCCATAAAAAACAAGGATCAATGACCATGAGAATTTTGCAGCTCGGCCTCAGTATCCTAAACCACCAAATGATTATTTCATGTACTCAATTCACAACATAGCCAAAGATGAAGTTCAAAATCAGACGATGGTGGAACAACCTCCTGAGATAATGTTCATGTTTGATGACCTTGCATGTATAGATGATTTACCCAGATATGATCATCAAAATGATGATTATATGGTTGATATTGAGGTTGATTGTTCAAAGCAACCAACACTATCTTCATGGGAAGGAGAAGCCCAATTGACACAATGTAAATATGGAAATCAAACCCTACATAATAAGCAAGAACAAAAGGAGGAGAATGCATAAATTTTTCAAGTAAGTGAAAAATGGATGCCTCTGTGTTTTTCCTCCCTTATGAGAAAAAATTACAAGCAGGTTGTGAATAGTAAGAATGAGGAGTGTTCTAATGAACTAGTTGAGGAAAGCAGGGATGGTACAAAACATGTTTTAGAGCTAGAAGTGCGGTCCCTGAGTCATCTTGAACATCAAATATCAGATGAAATCACAGAGTTTGAAACAAATGATGAACTGGTCTAGTTTGATTCCCTTCCCTTATGTTTTAATTCATTTCATATTGTGAAAGAAAATCTTGGTCACATTCTGGTCGATAATCATAGTAGAAATCATGAGGTGCTAGTAGAACGAACGTTGCAACCATCTAGAGCACTACATGACCCAATAGCTTATATGTTGGATGGTTTGTGTTTTCAAAGTCAGTTTTCATTTACCCGTAATAATTTCAAAAGTTGTTTTTATATGGATATGATCAAACAGTCTACTCCATTGTCTTGTTCAGTAGAAGTATCAATACAAAACTCATTGGATGAAATGAAAACATGTTCCGAGATGTTTGAAGATGTGGAGAGTACATGTGAAGTACCAGGTCATGAAGTTGAATTGATTGATTCGGAATACCCAGTAATAGGTCAAGTTTATCTTGATCCAGTGACTATCTATATGGAGAAATTGTTCATCATAGAGCCACAATACATTTCCAGCATTTCTGTTGTTTTCCAGGTTTACCAATCTCCTTGTAATGAAGATCAGGATGGAAATATCTATCACATATCATTAATATATTTGTTTCTGAGTTGGGGGGAAAACAGTGAAAGAGACAAGATACAAGATCTAATATTTGATTGGTTATATTGGATATTCCATATTGATTAAGGTCAAGCATTCTAATGGTTACAATAGGATTATATGTGCATAAATAAGTTTACCAGATAAACATCTTTTTAATTATCAGATTTCCAGTATGCAAATAAGCTTGTTGGGCAAGCATGTGGTCTATTTTATTTCAGTTACACCTAAAAAAATTCAGCCAAAGATGGAGTAGATGATCAGGTGGTTTTCAGTCACAATGATTTCAGGACAGATTAAGATGTAGATTTTTGGATCAACCCAATGGATAAGGAAATGATCTACGAATCGAGAGATCTAAGATTCTTGACACCTCCTTGGGAGCTTCCATCCCCAATTGGGGCTTATGTTCAGGTCCTATAATGGCCATCTGTTTTCCAGTCATCTATCTTGGAATTTTTATGATCAGGTTGAAGGTAATTTCATGATAAGGTGCTCAGGGTGAATAGTCCAGTGGTATATCCAATGCTTCAAATAGATATCCAGGTTAAAAGGTTAAAGCCATATGTTGTCACATGGTAAGTTTGAATTATGATGTATCCACATAGAGTTTTTTGAAAGTTTAGAGTGACCTAATCGGGGATTTCATGAATTTAGTTCATATTTTAAATTGTGGCAGCAAGTTTGATTTTCGGTAGCTAAAGGTCGAAATATTTTAGCTGTTAGCTATCGAAAGTTAAAAATTTCGGTAGCTAAACGGCTTATTCACTTATGTCATAAGTTTCCCAAAGTAATGAATGTCGCCAGTGTTTAAAAAGGGTCTTATCACTCTCATATCGATGATTGTACACAAGTCATGATTTGTTTTTATACTGCCAAAACCGCTTTCGATTATCATTCGTCCAATTTCAGAAAATATTATGATTTGTTCATCCCTTGTCCAATCAAGTGATCATAACCCTATATCATGCCCATACAATTCAATCAATCTTGGAAAAAAGGTCATTATCCTTCTCATGCATTGCATTGGTCGATTGTCTGTTTCAGGTTGTGCTACATCTGCCCACAGTCGCCCAAAACCTTTCATCATATGACTTTATTATTGAATATCATCATTATGTTTCACCTCCATGTTCACCTGAGTCCATATCTCTCCCTTACACACCCTAGATACTTTGTCATCAACACAATTTCTAAGCGTTTTCAGCAAATTCTTATGATGAATATCTCAACAGGAGGTGCTCTCCTTTGAATGGAATTGCAGGATGCTTCATACCTTTAGGCACACCCTGAGGCTTGCAAATTGTTCAAAGATGTTGGATGCTATAGGTTCTTCCAGAAGATCTAGGGGTACCACCAAGGTGTCACAGAGGCATTTGAAAAAATCTTTGATGGATTCAAAGTTCAACTTGGGCCTGTTGTGATGCAGATAGATGAATCCAGTATAGCAATAGCCACAGAGATTCCTGGTGAAGGAGAAAGGTGGTTTAATACCACCTCAGTCAAGGATATTGATTTCATAACATTTCTCAAAAAATAGCATCAAAACATGAATTGGAAAAAGGACATTCCCATGAGCTACTTGGAGGAGAAATGGAAAGCATTGTTAAAAATGATTCAGGTTTACATCACTTGTGAGGGGAGATATGGAAGGACCATGCTCTACCATTTCAAACTTCTCCTTCATTTCATTGGTAAGAAACCTCTGAATATGCCTTTCTATCTTCTTAAGATCCTTACCAAGATGGATTTCAAAGTTCAATCCAAACCTCAAAAGGCTAACAACAATCTATTTCATCATGGGTTGATCAAACTGATAGTGTTGGAGGAGCTCAGCAGAAGAAATAAGACTTGGGATTATCTTCTGTTTTGGGGAGAATTTGGACAAGAAGTTCAACCAAATAAAGGAGAAATTTCCTCACAACAATTAACTTCTCCAAGAACAAGCAAAAGAAAGAGGAGAGCATTGTCCCCTACAGCAATTGCAACACATGTTTCCCCATCAAAATCAAAGAAAACAAAAAGAAAGCTAGAATTTGGGAAAAATGCAGAGGATCATGGAAAAGATACAGTAAAAAATGTCCCAAATCTTCCATATTCAGATTATGATTTAGAGCCATTAGCTACAGAAATGGAAACTCTAGAAGAGGGAATTCCTGGAACATCATCAAAGAAGAGGGTTAGCAAAAAACCTAAGGTCCAGAAACTGAAAGAAGAACTTGTTGAGTTAAAGGTATTAGAAAGACATCCAAAAAGAGATAATGAGACTCTTAGAAAGTCATCTCTCAAAGTTGGTTCTACATTGGATCAGTTGGCCATTAAATATGAGACTGTAAAGCACAAGAATAATAAGTTCTTCAAACAGAATAGCAGATCACAAGACATGAACAAAGTGTTGAGGTTTAAGCTTACTCACAAAAAGCTAAAGCCTAAATCTCACCTCAAGCTTGATACTCTAGTTGAAGCTTCCCTTGATTTCAGATGAAGTGATGAAGTAGGATTAATGATCGAAATTAACCTTTTTGACCAGTTTAGGGAAGTTATAAGTTTCGCCAGCAAAAATCAGTTCCAAAATCCATAATTAGCTGCCGAAAATCATTCCCAGAAAATCGGCAGCTAAAAACACTATGTTTTGACCTTGTTAGCTGCTGAAAGTTTTGTTATGAACAGAAAGCACAAAAATCTCCTCAGATCAAGGAAAATGGATTCCTCAATGTTCCCGAAGGCTTCTATGATGATTTTCCAGTTATAACACATCCTCAAGACACTGCTGTTAGGTGAATATCGAATTAGTTATGGTTTATAAGTCAAAGCATAGCCTTTTTTTGGGATTTTGTTTGATTTTCCCTAGTTTTAGGATAATAGTCAGCAAGCAGTTATTTTGATTTTTACCCTTTCAGTGGTAAAAAAAAAATGTTCTATAAACTCAAGCTGTATGGTACGTTTTTGAGATGAGATCAAATCTCCATTTTGGGTAAGATCATTAATTAGGTATTTTCAGAAATATCTAGAAACAGTTAAGGAAGAGATATGATCCCATACTTTGTAGGATCTGAATGTAATGGTACATTATAAAGGATAAAATGCAATATATCATAGGGGTTGGACCTGAAGGCAAGGATGGTATGGAAATATTATCATCTATTGTAAATATTTTGGGGAGGTTGTAATTGATCTTTGTTTTGATGAATACAAAGACATTATGTTTCAAGATTCATGTGTCAAAGTTATGTGGTGAAGTGCTTCTTGATGTAACATGTTCTTCTCTGATTTACCATGTTGTTTCTTTCTTTATTGTTTATAAGAAGATTAAGTTCATGATTTGTTTCAAACACCTTGTTCTGGCTTGCAACAATATTTATGTTTTCTTCTGAAGTTTGAATGTAGAATTCAGGTAGCAATTCTCTGCATTCGAAGTGAACCCTAATTTGTTCCTCTTTTTCCATCTCACAAACTACAAGGATCCACTAACATGACTACCTTTCCTTGTTACCTATGATCTCAGTTATTCCTTCATTTGATCACCTCAAAATTTTTGACTCCATTTTTCCCAATGCTCTCTTTTGTCGTCTCAACCAAAGACTCAAAAACAAACCTTCTACTCTCATAAATAGCCTTATATCCAGTCCAAAAAAATTTAAACAATATAGAGAGATCCCTCTCTGAGTCTTGGAGGGATAGATCCTTGACTCCAAGCGGTTTTGTGGTTACCTCTCTGAATTTCTCCCTCATCCTGAGAAATTATGGAGTGATAACATCTTTTATGGTGGATATGTGTTTTCATATCCTATGGGAGAAACTTCCGACACAACAATGATGCTTGGTGTCAGGTATGAGGGCTTGTACAGGTTGTTGGTTCGATATGTGTTGGGGTCCAATGGATTTCTGGACTCATATTCTGTGTCAGAGAGTTGGCAGGTAGCATGAGAGAGAGAGTTGATACCAGGGACTCAGTCTTCTTCTAAGACTATCAAAGGACTCAACATGCATGAGTCGGCATAGATGGATTCTCAGGAGAGTGTGTAGTCTCCTAGGAGGATGTCTTCAGTTCATGGTACAACAGAGGTAGCATCAGAGGATTTTAGGGCAGTGGGAGTAGTGGATTCTTGTTCAGAGGGAGCAGAGACTTCTAGTACAGAGGGAGTAACTATGGCAGTTGATGGGATCGAGACGGATTCTGGTGGTGATACCAGAAGTACCTCTCTCTCTAAGAGGGAGTGTTGAAATTTGGTAGCTTGGAGGTATTTTTGCATTGGCAGCGCTCAACATGCGGAAGTGACAAACCAAATGTTTTCTCCTAGTGACTTTATAATATGTTTTTTATAAAGTAACTTTATAAAGTGATTTTACAAAGTTGGGTCTTTTAATTTTTTAAGTGTAAACGTGACTTTATGATGTTATGGGTCACTTTAGTGACTTAAGTGACCTCAACGAATGATTAAGTCATGAACATTGATCTCAAGGGAAAGGGAAGAGTCACTCAAGGGAGATCAAGGGTTAGAAGACTTACATTTTGAAATTAATAAAAGGCAGATGATTAGGAAAAAGAGGGCACACTTTTGAGGAGAGGTTGAGGGAAGATGAAGGGGAACACATCCCAAGAGGGTTTCTTTGCTTGGAGGGAAAGAGTTTCAACAACCAGAAGTTGGCATGCATCCCTAGGAGGATTGACACACACTTATAGATAGTTTCAACATTAGTGGAGGCCATATAGTTTGGATTGGAGGAGAACATACTACATTTTTATGTCGGCTTTGCAGCTACAACTAGCACATAAATTTTTGCTATGTATTGGCACATATTTATAAGAGTTTTACTACTGTTGATAAATATGTATAGTGAGGTATGGATCTATACATTTTTTTGGGCATGAAAACCAAGAAATATTTATGATTTTAGTGATTGTACGATCCATACAGGTTGTACTAGAAGTCAGTTTTTTTTTTATTTTAGACTGTGTTGCTAAGGAAATATATGTTGTTTTTTCTCAGATAGGGTGAAAGTACATATTATTAATTTTGACTGTAAGTTGTTTTTGTACTCATAATTTTTCCTTAAGCTGAATAAATAAACTTTCTCCTCAAATATGTCCTATTTTCTATGTGTTTCTTCAAGTGGTTATACACAGATTTTTATACCAAATGAGGGTTATTGTTTGTTGTTCATAAATTATTTCCACTGCTATTTTATTTCAGAACTTGTCTATGAGTGATTATGTCCATAAAGAACAGTTGTATGGTTGTTGTATCTTTATAGGAGACTGAAATCTAATGTATTCTAAATTTGATACTGATATAATATGTATTTCAACAACACGAGACAAGGAAACTCAGGAAAATAGAGAGAAAATCAAGGATAAAAACACTCAAAACCCCAAAAAGGAGATCTCCCCAGCGGAGTCGCCAATTATGTTCCGAGGAAAATATCTCTATGGCTAGGGTAAACCACAACAGAAGGAATGACACCCAGAAATAAACTCTAATCCCAAGTATTCTATATAAAGTAAATGCTAACAAGACAAGCTTAAGAGCCTACCTCATCTAGACGTTCGAAGAAGACCACCGTTGAGCACATGATCCAAGTATTTATACCTGCAACTTGTCCTCAACAACCAAGATATGAAATCATATGGTGATGATATATAATGTCAGCATATAAATTAGCATAATCCATTAACATACATGAAAAATACGCCCATGGGATAATAATTCAAATATTTGCAAGATATCAATTGAACGAGAAAATAATATTTCTATTAAAATAATCAGAATAAGTACATAGGTGACAAACTTTTGTAACAACACATATCAGAATCGAGAAAATAAGTCCCTCCAGCTGGGCCTCCACCACTTCAATCCTCCACAAAAGAAAACTCATATATAGGAGTCAATGAGGTTCTCCATCACAAAGAAGGAAGAGCTTGGGGGATGAACAAAAGAAGTTCATAATTTCAAGTAAAAATGGATGTTGACTCAATATGAAGTGAAATTTCTCCAGAGTGTCTTTGATCTCAAAGTTGAAATGTCAAATTTCTTTCAAGGCTTGGATATGGCTCAATTTATAGCCTCCAAATGGAACTGAAGGGCCGAGTCGAGCGTTTCCAGTATATGGAAGGTCAAGGATCATGGATCTCATGACATGGCATGGAAACCCTACATAATTTTTAATTTTTGAGAACCAAACCCAATGTACACGGGTTGTAGTGGAGAAAACTGCATATACGCTTGTTGTGTAATTGATAGGGTGCGTATATGTGTAAAAATGTGCATTTTTGTCTCTGGAATGAACAAAAAGGGGACTTCAATTCTACATAGGGAAACGGAAGGCCATTCAAGAAAGTTGCATGGAGTGAGGAAAAATTTGTTGTGACATATTCCCCCTAATGTGTGAGGTCAATGGACTGTCTGCAATGGCCAAAATAGATTATAATTCCCATAAGTGGAGTAATGAAGACTCAACTATAAGTACTACTTACTAATGAGAATATTACAATCCATAATGACTTTGTACACATGGATGCCAATCTGAATTACACTACAGATCCATGCGGAAATATATCAAATAGTTGTTCATGGACATGAATAGGAAATAGAAAGTGGGCATATGCCATAGGATTTCATATTCATGAACAAGACACAGTGGAGTCTAGTCTCAAAATCAACTAATGATATATGTATACAATGGAGTACAATCTGATCTCCCATGATCATTGAAGTCATATAGGTACTGGTCCAATGAAAGACAACAACAGATAAGGAATGATGCTACTGTAAGCTGAAGGTATTCTACACTATCCATCGAAGGTTCAAGTCTAAATCATGTGAATATAGGAGTTGAGGTCGAACACAATGAGACTTTGTTTGATTACCGACAATTAAGGTATATCGTTAACAAATGTGAGACAACCCAGCGATAACGAAAGTAGGTGTCAAGGCACCGAGTACATTCCACAAGTGTGAATAAGTGTGTTGAGGTCAAACACTTGAAGAATCCATCTATCATGAGGCATTGATGTATTCCCAACTTTCTATTGCGGGAGAACCTTCTACTGATGATTGTAAGCCTCTAGGTACTCATAGGACTCTAAGTCTCGTTTCTTGAATAGATGAGCCGAAGTTGATGGAAGGAGACCCACTAAAAGGAGATGATTAAGTCATCTCTCATAATCCGACATGAGGTACAAAGAAATATCTTGATGATTAGGAGGAGATTAGATGAATAGTATTTTCACGAACCAACGACCATGTGCATCTCTCGCATGCACCAAGTAGTGCATGGAAGAGGCCCTCTGAATTGCAAACAAAAAGGAAAAATGTCGACAAAGGTGAGGAAACCACCAATAAGGCTAATGGAATCTAAGACACTACATGAATCCCAATGTTTAGGTGTGGCACCAAGGAAGGCTTGTTTTCTCTCGATTAAGGGTTTCCAATGTAAATATTTGAGTACTGTGTTTATGAGCCATTGATTAACTTATGTTTTTCTTAATAATATATATGCATTGCTTTAATTCACAGGTTTAAAAATTACATGCGGTATCAAAGCTTGTTTTTTTCTTCGTAGGGATGCCTTTGTTGTTGAGGGTTTGGCTCAGTCTTAATAGATCAAGTTTATATTGGGTCTGTGATAAACCTGGGTTCTATGGGATATTTTGCAATGGTGATTTGAGTGTAGAAATAGGAATGGCGAGCTCTTCTAGAATCGAGATAGAGAATTTCAATGGTAAAAACTTTGGGCTATGGAAGCTCAATATGGAGGACCTTCTTGTATACAAAGAACAATGGATCATTGTGGATCGTGGTACAAAACCTACTGGTATGCATCCTAATGGCACACAGACTAATAGTACACAAACTAATGGTACACAAACTACTAGCACACAACCTACTGGTATGTCGAAGAAAGATTGGGAGAAGTTGGATAGAAGAGCACAGATTACTATTCAATTTTGCATGGTATATTCGGTGTTGTTGAATGTCTCGGGAGAATCTGCAGCCAAGGAACTATGGGATAAGTTAAGGAATTTGTATCAATCAAAGTCCCTGGTAAACAAGTTATTTCTTCGAAATAAGTTGTATCATATTAGGATGGAAGATGGAGATTATGTGACAGAACATCTAAATGCCTTCAATACTATGGCAAGTCAACTTTTATCTGTTGATATTATGATTGCAGAAGAAGATAAGTGTATTACTTTGTTATGTTCTTTTCCAAACTCTTGGGATAATCTGGTTGTAGCAATTGGTAGTACCACTCAATAGAGACTTAAGTATGAGGATGTATTTGCATCCTTGTTATCTTAAGAGATGAGGCGGAAAAGCATGGATGGTCAGAGCACAAATATTTAATTGTAAGAGGGTGTACGCAAGACATGAATCATGGTAAGTCTTCGGGGGGTGGGGTTCGGGGGAGATATAAATCTATAGGTAGATATAAGTCTCTAGGAAAATCTTTGAGGAAATGTTGGAAGTGTGGTAAATCAGGGCATTATAAGAAATATTGCAAGTCTAAGAAGGTTGATAAACCAAATGGATCTGATAATGCCTCTTCCACAGAGGTGAAAACCTCCATTGAAGAAGGAGGTGATGTTTACCAAGCATCTACAAGTACACATGCATACTGTGGTGTATGGTTGATCGACTCAGGTGCGTCATATCATATGACTCCTCATAGGGAGTGGTTTTGTGAATATCCAAAATATGATGGTGATGATATATTCCTAGGAGATGACTCGACAACAAAAATCATGGGACGTGGAAGGGTTAAGTTGTTGCTAAAATATTGAAGGATTAGAACTCTTTCTAGGAGCATAATATCTGTAAGCAAGTTGGATGATGCAGGTGTGGATATTGTATTGGGAAAGGGCACTTGCAAGATGGTATGAGGAGAAATGGTGTTGATGAGGGGATTTTGGTGTGGAACTCTGTACAAGTTGTTGGGAAGAACTTATACTAATGGGTGTAACATTTATGTTGTCCCTGAGTAGAGAAATAAAGAATACATGAACAATATTGTCCCTGGAAAGAAGACCATGATGTGGCATCGAAGACTGGGGAATATTGGAGAAAAGGGCCTTCAAACACTACACAATAAAGGTATGGTTGAAGGTACGTATAATTGCACTCTGGATTTTGATTTCTGTGAACATTGCATATATGGTAAACATAATCGAGTAAGATTCCCATCTGTTGCTACAAGAGCAAAGGGGATCTTAGAGTTGATATACAATGATGTATTTGGACATGTGCATGTTCCATCACTAGATAATTCTATGTATTATGTTTCATTCATAGATGATTTCTCAAGGAACACATGGATTTATTTTATTAGAAAGAAATCTGAGGTATTTGATCAATTTAAAGAGTTTAAGGATATGGTAGAAAATTAGACAGAGAAGAAAATAAAGTTATTAAGGACAGATAATGGTGGAGAAATCTGCGGAAATGAATTCGAAGAATTCTGTAAGAAGAGTGGTATAGTAAGGTAGAATACTACTCCATACATACCTCAACAGAATGGAGTTGCAGAAAGGATGAACACGAAACTAATGGAAAAATCAAGGAGCATGCTTAGTGGTGTCGAGTTAAGACATGAATTATGGGCAGAGGTAGTGGGTACAACATGTTACCTGGTCAATCAATCACCCTCATCAACGTTGGATGATAAAACTATACATGAGGTATGGACTGATAAGAAACCCTCTCTTGAACATCTCAGAGTGTTTGGTTGTGATGCTTATGTAGATGTTCCAAAGGAAAATAGGAGTAAGATAGATAATAAAGTTGAAAAGTGTATCTTTATTGGTTATAAATATGGTGTCAAAGGTTACAATATTTGGAACCCAGAAACTAAGAAGACCATTTATAGTCGGGATGTTGTTTTTAGAGAGGTGAAATATGTTCCCAAACATGAATTTCTACCAAGGCAAGAAGAACCTGAGAAAATAAAGTTTGATTTGGATGATGCAAAATATGAATCAACTGAAGAATATGAAGCAGAAGAATAAGAATAACCTCATACCCCAATATGGAGGAGATCAATGAGGGAAAGAAGGAAACCAAAAAGGTATAGTCCACCTGATTTTCGTTCTAATTTTTCTTTATCTATTACTGATGATGATCCTAGAACTGTCAGGGAAGCAATGAATTTAGAGGATAGTAAACTTTGGAAGAAGTCCATGGTTGAAGAAATGGATGCCTTGGATAAGAATCATGCATGGGATCTAGTTGAGTTTCTATATGGAAGAAAATATATTGGTAGAAAATGGTTGTTTAAGAAAAAATTTAATGCACAAGGAAAAGTGGAGAAACACAAAGCTCGGTTAGTAGCAAAAGGTTATTCCTAGGTAGAGGGAATTGACTTTGGTGATATTTTTTCTCCTGTTGCCAAGTTAACTTCTATTAGATTTATTTTATATATTGTTGTTTCTTTTGATATTGAAGTGGAACATATGGATGTGAAGAAAGCATTCCTACATGGGGATATGGAATAATAAATCTACATGAAGCAACCAAAAGGATTTGTAGTGAAGGGAAATAAATAGTTGGTCTGTAAGCTAAAGAAGTCACTATATGGTCTAAAGAAATCACCTAGGATGTGGTACCAAAAGTTTGACACATATATCCTTGGATTGGGATTTGTGAGAAGTAGGCATGATCAATGTGTATATTCCAAGCAGGTTGGTAATCACTTCATTTATGTAGTGTTGTATGTGTTGCTGATAAAAATCTCAACGAGGAATTTCTCCCGTAAATTATTGCTAAATCCTATTATTTAAACTACGCTAAGAATATACAATACTAGTAGGTGGGATCCCCTTGTAGAATGGAGGGTCGGAGATAGTCATATCACACTTTTCATGCTGTTGTTTCGATACTGCTTACAAGGTCTTATATGGTTGATGATGCAGTCTTGGTTTTGTTTTTGACATAATGGCAGGTGGATAATGCATTTTATGTGATGTTCCCTTTTTCTAAGCTCGGATTCTATGTTATGAGTGGCATATACTACAGTTGTTACATTTGATGAATCACCATGATCATTACCTAGCTACACCTACAAAAGACATATGTTAGTAACAACTTAAACAAAGGGAATGGAAAGAGACTTATAACAAAAAAAATCCAAAGAAAAAGGGACTATACTATGTTATGTTAAGGGGTTATGTACAAATGAAATAAAAGAAGTTAGTATTAATCCTAACTAGAAATGGTTAGTGGCTATGCGAATTATATTTGAGTTATATCGAGCGCATTTGGTATGGTATGGTTTTTAGGAATGGTTAATATGGATATTGGGTGGCAAAATTGGCAAGCAATAGGTCGCAAGTTTCAATGTATGGAATTAATGGAATGGTTAATGGTATGGTTTTGGGATGGTTGTCATGTACTAAGAAATTGAATGTGAGGAAGATGGAAGCGACGTGGAGTAAATGCATGTCACTCCATACTTCTCCCATCGGGTTGTCACCCTAGCATGGTTATTGTTTCATTTGGTTTCGATGGTGGTTAAGCTCTGATATTCAAGCCTGGGAGGAACTACTCGACCAACTCGTCGTTGTTAAAAGGCATTGGTTGCAGGTATGGTTATTTTTTCCCATCCATGAATTTCTCTCTATGTATGAAATGAACGATGGCTCAGTAATGTGTTAGTTTGTGTTTTCCTAAGATTGGCAATTGTGTAAATGCGTAGGTATTCTCTCTAGAATGACTGTGTGGTTATTCATTTTGGAAATGAAAGAATTTGTTTGTTGAAGTTATGATTTATTTGGTTGTTCTGTGTGGTGAAAACTGTGATGGCTCTCTATTGTTTTAAGAAGTTATGGGTATTTTGTTGGAGGGTTTTGTTTTGTTTAGCCTTGTTGGTCGCTCCCTCACAGTTATGGTGACTATGTCCGGTTGTATTCGGGTTTCTATGGGGTTTCTGTATATGTTTTCAAACCACCTTTTGGTCACTGTGTATCTTCTAGAGCCACAGTCGTGGGTTATTCACCTGGTCGTGGGATTATTTTTTTGGTATTGGCATCGACGAGTTGGTTATGGGATAGCCATTATGCCAAGATGTATGCTTTAGGGTTGTTGTTGATACCTCGGGTCTACATTTACATTGGTATTGTTATAAATTGGTTCGGCCCTTGAGAAAGGCATGAGGGTTATGCCTCTGTGTGTTCTTGATATTTGTTATTGTCCAATAAGCAATCGTTTCTCCTCTGCATCATTGCCTACCCTACCCGATGTTGAACTGTCACATTATTACACAAACCAAGAGTTATAAAAAAAAACCTGTGGTTCCACCGTGTTTGTTGTGAGGGGTCTCTTCCTATTGTTGATATGTTTGATCTCCGGTTTATCTATGTTTTCTTGATCGAGCGAACTCTTGATCACTTCTTGTGTTCATTGTTACAGAGCCTGATTTTGATAACCCCAACTATTCGCACTCTTGTCGGATATCTTGTTGATTGTCACAGATTTGTTGATTGGTTATGACAGTGCTTTGAGTATTATCTCGTCTCTATTTGATCGAGTTGTTGGAAATTTGTAATTGGGGATGAGAATTGGTATACATCCAAGCGGATGTCTCCTTTTGTATGACAGCTGCATCGATAACCTAGCTTGTTTTTGTTTTTTTTTTAAATTGGTTGATTGGGGGTAAATGTCAATGTACAGTTAGAGGGTTTCCTCTTTTCGTTATGCATTGTATCATTGTGTTCCTACAACATGGTGTCAATTCTTAGTTGGTGGTTGTTGTGTGTTTTATTAGCCCCGATCGGGATCATTACAGGTTAGGGAAAATGATGGTTGTGACTTCATTGTTTATTGTATATGGATTAAGGAGACATTGTGCATTGTTTTATTGCACCATAAGAATGAACTTGGGGTTTTGTATTATGGTTTCATTGCAAGTTTTATTGGTTAATATTATCAAAAGAATGAAATCGAGCAAGTTTTAATAAGTTTGTTCATTTAGGAAAAGCCATGTGTCTATGTTTGATTTGGAAATTCCAAATTATGGGCAGTGGTTGATATTTTATAGAAATATATGATGGACAGAGATGAAGCAATGTGACTGAGTGTTCCTTTGGATTTCGTTTAAATAAAAATAAAAGAATTGAAAGGATACAAGTATTCTCTTAACAAGAATGTGAAAGGCATAGTGATTTTGAGTATCAATATAGACTGTGTTAATTGAGAAAGTTTGAAAAATGGAATGTGGGACAGTGAACAATTTTGAGACACATAAATTGTTAATTGGTATCGATATCCTTGCATTGAATACAAAGTTGTTTTTATGGATTACTTAATTGGTTTTACGAACAATATTCATTCTTTTACCTACCATTATTTCACGTTTCGCACATTACAATTCCTCTCGCCTTCCCATATTCACTATCCACTCCCTGTTCTTAAAATTTAATTAAAGTTAAGATAAATTCTATATTATGACAGTTAAAGGGTCACATAGGGATGAATTACAGTGATATATTCTTTTGATTTACGATACAATTGATTGTTTTATTTTTTGTGAGCAGTAATCATGATCTATCCCCCCTCATTTTAACACTTTTCGCTCAATACAATCCCTCTCATGTCCCAGAACCCTTATTCACCCCCTACTCATTGACAAGTATTAAACGATTTGTATGGATTGGATTGCATGAGTCTGATGTGTTGTCGAGCCAATCTTTGTTTCATATTTGAAAGAGATGTCATGTATGGTTGTTGAAGAAACTATTTGCTAATCAATAATTCATACATAAATGAGATTTTTCAGCAGAGGTAGCCATGGTCGAGATAACAGAGGAAGAGGAAATTGGAACATGGGCCCTAGAAGTCCAAGGTTCTCTATGCACTTTGATGCAAACTCGTAAGAGTTGGGCTAGCTATTCCAAGCTGGATTTTCTAACTGGATTGGGAAAGGAGTGGTCCAACCTAGGCTAGAAAGGCATCCCTTCCAATCCCCACATGTCCCTGGTATCCTAGTGCCTCCTTATGTCTCACTACAACCTGAAATCCCTGAAAACAACGGATGGCAAGAGATTGTCCACCCAACAGTTTCCCAACATCGTGGATGGCCTAACTTATCTCTACCTGCACTTCCACTTGTTAATCAAATTGTCCAAGCCACCCCTGTCCACTCACCAGTGCAATCTTCCCATGCAAGCAAAAGGTTAAAACCTAAGGCCCACCATGCCCTTGACAAAGGAAAAGTCATTGCTGCCCCCTCCTCACCCTCAAATGACTCTACCAAATCCGTGTCCTTCTGCATGCATTTGAGATATGATTGCTCTCATGTGATCAGTGATATTATGCCTAAAGGCTCCACACAACCTAAGGAAAATTCTGAGAGATCAAAGGGTGACAACAACAACAAGGGAAATAATGCCTCCCAGAGTGGAAAATATGGTTTTTAAGTGTTTTTATTTATTCATTGTTGAGAACAATTGACTTCTGAAATTTTGGACAATGCACTATTTTTGGATATATGGATAATATATTTTTGGAAATAATTTCAATTATCATTGATATACATTTTCAAATTATGAGAAGATGATGGGAGTCGCAAGGAGGGATATTTTGATTGATTGACTAGTTGTGTTATGTTTGTTAAAAAAACTAAAGGGAGTCACAAGGGGTCCCACCTACTAGTTATTATTTATTTAAAACCCTTATTATGATTTTATTACTTTTCCCCCTTAACTAAAAAGTTGGTTTAATTTTAGTTAACTTCACTAAATAAGTGGTTCAACTACTTCAACTAATTCTAATTTCTTAAAGGAAAAAAGAAAAGGAGGAACAAGAGGAGAATAGAAGGAGAAGCATACTAAGGTCTACTCTTGGTGTTTTGTTGAGATAATTCAGTTTTCATTCATTCTTTAATTCATTGAAAGCCTAATTATTTTTATGATAGCAAGGTATTATTGTAGACAACAAGATTCAGGGCTGAATTACATCATTCAGACACTTGCTTTTCATAGGTGTTGATCTATCTTTGATAGTCTGTGAGACTTGTCTGTTTGTGAATTAAATTTCATGACTAACAAAGGCTATTGTGAAGAGTTGAGTGGGAAACAATCTGTGGCAAGCTGATCCAACTTTTAAAATTCATTTTTTTACTTTCTGTCAGAAGTCCTTTTGCATGGTTTTCATCGAGGACATCTAAGTTTGACTTTGGTCCAAAACTTCCTGAGGGAATTTTGTAAAGAGAACGATTCTTTTGATAAATTGGAATGGAATAAGTGATTGCTTATGTCTCATATGTTTTAATTATTGAATTGGCGTTTTTACTTCTATCTCTATATTTATTTCAACATCTGTTATATTCATAAAATTACATAAAAATTGAATTTTCCAGCAAGCTTTCATTTATAAAAAAATCATCCTAAGCACTTGTAATCAATACTTGTGAATTATGATACAAATTTCGATGGCTATAAACATAGGGTGATATTCCCATGTATCTTTCTTTAGCCAAGTAAGATATCAAAATGATTGAGTAAGATCATTCATATATTTTCCTCAACAATATGTTGATGACATGTTGCTGGTAGGAAATAACATGGATGTTATCAAGGAGGTGAAATCACAACTATCCTCCAAATTTGACATGAAGGATCTCGGTGTTTCTAACTTCATTTTGTGAATCGATATTAAAAGAGATCGTGTAAATAGGAAACTTTGGTTGAATCAAAGAAAATATGTTGAGACAATATTGCAGAGGTTTCATATCCATGGAAGTAAACCAATCAAGGTTCCTATTCCTATAGGTGTAAATTTATTTTCAGATCAATGTCCCAAGACACATGAAGAATAAGAGGACATGTCCATGTTTTGTATGCCAGTGTGGTTGGTAGTTTGATGTATGAAATGGTCTGTACTATGCCGGACATTGCACATGCAGTGGGAGTTTTGAGCAGGTATATGTCAAAACTAGGGAAGGAGCATTGGACAACAGTAAAGAGGGTATTCACGTATTTTCATGGCACTACCAGTTATGGATTGTGCTACCAAGGAAGATTAGGATTGGACAGAGTTTTGGACATACATGGGTTTGTTGATGTAGATTGGGCTGGATATCTGGATCATAGAATATCTACAAGTGGGTATGTGTTTAGCCTATCTTGAGGAGCAATCAGTTGGATGAGAAAAAGACAAGTTGTAGTGGAACTCTCAACTAAATAAGTTGAATACATGGTATCCACTCATGCAAGCAAGGAAGCAGTATGGTTATAGATATTGTGTTCAGGTATTGGGTTGGTACAACAAGAAGTGAGATTATATTGTGACAGTCAAAGTGCAATATTCTTGGGAAAGAACCTTGCTTATCATTCGAAGGCAAAGCATATTGATGTTCAGTATCACTTTGTGAGAGACATGGTTGAAGAAAATAAGGTGTTGCTAGAAAATGGTGACACTTTGAAGAATGTTGCAGATTCATTGACAAAGTTTGTGAGCACAAAGAAGTTCTCCCGGTGTAGAGTAACAATAGGCATTGCTTCCCTGAATTGTTGACTATGTAATCCTATGAACCCTTGTATGCAAAGAAAACAACAAGTGGGAAAATGTTGTGTATGTGTTATATTATTTGCATGTGTGTGTGGGTGCGCCAGATTCGACAACTGCGTCTGATGATCCCAGATTAAGGGATTAGGGTTTTTTCTATTTTAGAGGTTTTCTAAATTAATCCTGGATTAAAGGATTAGGGTTCGGTAGCTACGGAATACCTAAATTATTTTATATATTTTATTGTGAATGGTGAAATTAATACAATGAAGAGTTTAAAGGTGCGGCACCAAGGAAGGATGGTTTTCTCCCAGTTAAGGGTTTCCAATGTAAATGTTTGTGTACTATGTGTATGAGCCATTGATTAATTTATGTTTTTCTTAAGAATCTGTATGCATTTCCTTACTTCACAGGTTTAAAACTTACACCATGCAAGACTTATGTTAAGATCCAACAACTCACATGTAGCTGACACAATCTTGGGAGAACCCAAATATTTCCAAGCCGAGGACAATAGAATACTTGAAGAGGATCCTTCATCTACAATACATAGAAAAATGCCTATTATATGGAAGGGTGAAGAAGAAGGAAGGTGAGGCTCTACAATATCATTCCAATCAAAGGAAACCATCCTAGGACTTGGAGGGAGTGTACTCGGAGATGGTGGAATGCTCCCTTGTTTAGAAGGTATATAACTAGAAATGCTAAAAACATGGTCGAAAAATGAATCACCTCCCAAAATAAGAGTGGGATGGGATAAAGATTGCATTGGAAATGTCACTGGTTTAATAGGATATGAGAAAACCTGGTCAAGAGAAACATCACTCCCTAAAACATGAGTTGTGTCGACAAAATATTGCATCGACATGACCGTTGTATCAACCAAAGAAGGATTAGAATGTTGGAAAACTAAATATGACTTAGAACCCGAAGGGCCATTAGACAAGGACCATGATTCTTGTACCACCACAATAGCAGGGCACAAACAGGTTAGGTGACTTCCTTTACAAAGTCTACAAAAGAACTTGGGATTACATCCTATAGGTCTAGGCTTCTCAATCATATCAATTCCCCCAACATGACTTGAAGAGGTTGTTGACAAGTCTCCCACATGACTTGTTGAGGTTGGTGACATAATGCTAGTATGATTTGCAGTGACTGGACTTGTTCTTCCAACATGAGTTACAATGGCTAGTTGTGGGATCAGAGACCACACTCCTGGGAAAGAATGGTGTTGGCATAGGGGCAGAACCATGTTTCAACACTTCAACTTCGCACCAACAAAACCCTAACTACCGACCCTTTCAGCAACACCTGCAAAGTAGGCGAAGTCTCACCCGAGGTAGAAGCAAGGGGGGGGTTACAGGACTCAGGTGTCTATAACCAAGCTGTGACATAGATTTGTGATAATAACACTTTGCAGAGTATCCTACTAAAACTTAGAAGATGATATGCATTAGTCCATTAGCTTCATTAACATCGCAAAACAAACCCTAATATAGATCAGCGTAGTAACAATAAATATTAAGTACTTCATCCACTTAGCACATAGCACTAAGTTAGATCTAACATTCATTCATCCTTAACACAAATAAATAACTAAGCATCAACAGATATATCTAACATACATAATAAGAAAATCACTGAGTACATTCATAACATAAACAACACATCACAAAGCAACCAAAGACACAAGATATACATGGTTCACCCCAGTGTGGGGATATGTCCACCAACTGCTTTGTCTTCTTTATTATTCTTCTTAATCTTACATTCATTTGATCCTATGCACCAAGCCACAGAGTTGAGCTTCGCATAGGACAAGAGATCTGTGCACTGAGCACCATATCCTCCTTCCAAAACTAGGTCTAGGCATAGAGCCAACTCCTCTATTGAGCACAGATCCTTAACACATACATATTATGTTGCACAAAGCAACCCAAAACTACTTGCACTTAGCCACCACAACTTTGCTTCACTTAGCTTCGCTTCTTATACCATACATTCTTACTTATTTATAATTTTACAATCCCTTATAATAAGGCCTAATCATGGGTAAACCCATGGGATGACATCCCATAACCCATTACAAAAACCCTAAAGAACCCCTTCCTGGGTCCACATAGCCCAAAAAATAAGTGAGATCTTTGATCTCAGCTCTGCCTGGGTGCTCCATCTTTGACCAGCCTGTCGAAATCCAAAAGTGGTCCAAACAGGCCCCCAACACTCACTTGTGACTCGTCTTGAGTCACTCAGGTTTGGGCAATGTTTATTCGAAGGCCTCGAGCTTCACTCAAGCTTCCTCAACTTGTTGCTTTGCATGAGCCTCCTGCTCAGCGAGCTCTTGGATTGTCTGCTCTCTAACAGGCCCTTCCAGACGTTGTTCCACTTCTGCAACCACTTGTTCAAATTACGAGCTGACATATTTTCGGGATGACATATTTCCGGGACCACATGATATTAGGTGGTTTTTCGGCACATGTGACTCGTCTTGAGTCACTCAGGTTTGGGCAATGTTTATTCGAAGGCCTCGAGCTTCACTCAAGCTTCCTCAACTTGTTGCTTTGCATGAGCCTCCTGCTCAGCGAGCTCTTGGATTGTCTGCTCTCTAACAGGCCCTTCCAGACGTTGTTCCACTTCTGCAACCACTTGTTCCAATTACGAGCTGACATATTTTCGGGATGACATATTTCCGGGACCACATGATATTAGGTGGTTTTTCGGCACATGGATTTTTGCCGATGGTTTTCTATTTCCGGTTAAGGAATTAGGGTTTTGGACTAATCCAGGTCATTGGGTTAGGGTTTTGGATGTCGCTGGCTCCTATATGTATATTGTATTGTAAACAATGTAACACAATGTATGAATATAATATATGTTGGTTTTCCCGGTTTGGGTTTCCAGGTGAAAAATATCTGTGTAATGTTTGTATTTGCTATTGTATCTTTTCTGTTCTTTTCTGAATATCAGTTTGCAGTAGATATTGTACAAGGTTAGAATTTACACTAATGTGAACTATATCGAAGAGGACCTAGGGGTGTATTCCATATTTGTTGAGGAAGATAATGTCCCCTTAGAACAAATTGATTTAGATGATGGTATGTAGCACATGCACTTCTATGTTTCATGCTCTAGTGAAGGTAACAGAGCTGGCATAATCTTGTACTCTCCCATGGGGAAAATTCATAACTTTTCTTACAGGTTGGAGTTTGCTTGCACAAATAAATTCATTGAATTCGAAGCTTTATTATTAGGCCTTGAAAACGCCTATAATATTGGTTGTGGTCACTTTTTAGTTTTTGGAGATTCCGAGCTTGTTGCAAACCTTGTACGTAAGATATACTCTCCTAGCAACAAGTTGATGAAACGATATACCCAAACTATTTGGGCACTTGTCTCGAACCTATTATCACTCATGTTAAGAGGGAATTGAACTCAATGGTTGATCGATTAGTTGTTTTTGCAGCCTCCCCCAATCGAAAACTTCTGCCACATAGACATGATTGTACTTTTCAATCTCTATATCGTCTGCATATTGCTGACAATATAGAATCTAGGAAGGTCTTCCCTAGCGATGAGAGCATCTATGATTTCATTCAAAATGAACCCTATAAGCCCAAGGAAATCATATCCATATAAGATAACAATATTCCTAAAGGCTTGACTCCTCTAGAGCATTCGTTTTCATCGAGTGATGTAGGAAATAAAGAGGAGTCGAAAAGGAAGGTGGGTGAAACCATCTCCTTGAACATTGGGACACCAGATTCTCCAAAGAATGTTAAAATAGGTGCCCAATGTTCCAATGAAGAGAAAATGAAGTTTGCCAAGCTACTTGGTGAATTTCAAGATGTTTTTGCTTGGTTTTATGAGGATCTTCATGGCTTTGATCCTGGTCTCATACAACATGCCATTCCCATCAAGGAAGGCATAAAATGAGTTAGGAAAAAACAAAGACCTATCAACCCTGCACTAGAAGCAACTATTCGAAAGGAGTTGGAAAAACTCTTGAAGGCTTGGATCATCTTTCCGGTCAAGTATTCTGAATGGGTTTCCAAATAAAACCGGTCAAATCATATTATGTGTTGATTTTTGCGCATTAAATCGAGCTAGTATAAAAGACTACTTTCCTCTCCCTAACATGGAAATGATTTTTCAGCAAGTCGCAAGGTCACAGATGATGTCCTTACTTGACGGTTTTTTCGGTTACAATCAAATCAAGGTAAAAAGGGAAGATAAATATAAAACCAACTTTATCACTAATTAGGGTACCTTGACTTATGAACGTATGCTTTATGTCTTACCTGATGCAAGTACCACTTTTAAAATACCTATACAAATAACTCTTGACGAATTGATCGGTGAAGTTATTCATATTTACCTTGATGATCTAATCATATACTCTAAAGTACTATCAATCATCCCAAAGTTTCAAAAATTATGGTTGGGTACTTTCAAGATCGCTTTTGTCCTGGGTACTAACTCTTAAATTCTAAAAGATTTACAGGAGCGATTTTTTTCCTACAAAACTAATGTTTCTCGCTTGAAACATTATGTGGAACCAACTTGAAAAGTTATAATGCTGTTTGGATTTTCTATATATTAGTAGTCTAGATTTTCTTTCATTTTTTCACTTTTTTTTTTCATTTCTGCTTTTACAGTAGTTTGATTTCTTCTTCCTTTTGATAAGATTCATGTTGCTTTCACATTTCTGTCATTTTATTTCTGTTGTTTTAAATTTTTTAATCTTAATTATGCATGATTTTTATTGCTTTTTCATCTTTTAGTTGATTTTGGTCAAGAATAAGATGTTGGATCAATTCTAACACAGTGACACTACCTGCAAGATATTGTTAGTCAATAACAATCAACCTTACACATATATTACGATGTTCACCCTAGAAACATAATTGAATTTGTTATTTTCTTTCATTGTTGTCTTATAAAGAAATTGGTTATGTCCCGCTTCTTCTTTCCATTTCTTCATCCATTTGAGAATTTAAAAGAACAAGTCCATAATTTTTCTCCTTGAATTAAAGAGCAGATTCCAGTTGAATGAGTATGCATACAGGGATAAACCCCCTCATACTTAACATTTTTCATGAGTTATTCCCAAATTCCCGATCATTTTTCCATTAAATCCGCTCACTTCCCCCTATTGCATAATCTTCCTGGTTATATCTTCTTGATCTTCTATTCTTGGTCTGTGAAACCATGTGTTCTGAGTTCTAAATATGTTGAAAACAAATTTCCCTATGGATTCGCCAGTTTGTTGACGATTAAAATCGCAACGAGGATTTCTCCCACAAAGTATTGCTAAAGCCTATTATTTATAATCTAGTAATATATATAATACTAGTAGGTGGAACCCCCTTGTAGATTGGAGGATCAGATGAGGTTCTCATTTGATATTTATGATGTTGTTCAACATTGCTTACAGGGTTATACATGATTTATGATGAAATCTTAGTTTTATTTGAGACATAATGGCAGATGGATAATGCATGCTATGTGTGGGTTTCGTTACTCTAAGTTCTAAATTTTATGTATGAATGGCTTATATTCATGGTTATGGCATTGCTATTGAAGCCATGATTCGTCACATGTTGTACCTACACAAGACACGTGTTAGCTATAACAAGAAACAAGAGCAAATTGGAATAAAATCCAAGAAGAAGAAACTAAACTATGCTATACTATATGCATTGAAATTAAAGAAATGATGTTAGTCCAACTAGAAATGTTAGTGGCTTTATTGAGTTATATGAAGGTGCACTTGATATACGTTATGGTATGTTTTGGCAATGGTTAATATGATATCGGGTGGCGCATTTGGAAAGCAATGTATGTTAGTTTCAATGCATGGAGTAATGGAATGGGTTAATTGTTGGCTGGATGGCGTGTACTATGTAATTGAATGAGAAGAGGATGGAAGAAACGTGCATTTACTACACATCACTCCATACCTCTCCCACTAGCCGTCACCCTAGCTTGGTTATTGTTCATTCAAATTTCACTATGGTTAAGCTTTGATATTCAGGTGAGGAAAGAACTGCTTGACCAAGATTGCATTTTTAAGGCCATTTAGTTACAGGTGTGTTTTTTTCTCCATCCATGAACTCGCTTCATTTATGAAATAAATATTGGCTCAGTGATGTGTTTGTCTCTATTTTTCTTGAGGCTAGAAACTGTGTAAACTCTGGTGTTTCTCTGGAATGGTTGTTTGTGTGTTATTCGTTGCAAATGGAAAATTGGATGGTTGAAGTCACGATTTCATTGACTATTCTGTGTAAAGGAAGATGTGATGGATCTTTGTTGTCTCTATGGGTTTTTGTTGGAGGGTTTCATTTAGTTTGGACATGTTGGTCGTCTCCTCACAATCTTGTAACCATACTCAGTCGTATTTGGTGTTGTGGGGTTGCTGTGTAAATTTTGAACCACATTTGGGTCGTTGCATATCATTCTCCACCTGGTCGTGAGCTCATTTTATGTTATTGGTCTCTGCACAGTTGGTTATGGTGTTTATTATGCCAAGAGACTTGCTTTATGGTTGGTTTATATTTCATGGCTCTACTTTTATATCAGCATTATTCGGTTTTTTTGGGGGGGAAACCATGAGGTTTATGCCCTGCGTGTTCTCGGTGTTGTTTATTGTCCAGTAAAGAAACTCTACTCCTTTGTTCATAGTATGTCCCTCCTGCGGTCGAGTTATCACCCTATCATACAAGTTAAGGGTTATAATTCTTGTATGTCCACCATGTTGTCTCGAAGGGTTCTCACTTGTTGTTGGTATGGTCGATTCCGGTCTCCCTGTGTTGGTTCCACCGAGCGAACCCTTGATTATTCAGAGCCTGATTTTGATAAATTGAGCCAGTTATATCCTGCTGGGTATCTGGTTGACTGTTATGAGTTGGTGGAATAGCGTTGACAGTGGTTGATTATTGGCTCATCTATGTTGATAGAGTTGATTACATAGTTATAATCGGAAATGATCATTGGTATATAGTCGTTGCATTCTTTTATTGTGACAGTCAGATTGATAACTCAACATTGTTTTATGGTTTGATTGGGAGTATGCTTCTTTGCGTTATGCATTGGTCTATATGTTTCATACAATGTGTTATAAATTGAAATGATGGTCGTTGTTACTGTGTGTTTAAATTGCCAAATTGGGATTATTGCAATTTAAAGTGTTGATAGTTGTGGCTTGGTTGTCCATTCTGTATGATTTATTGATATTGTGCATCGTATCTTTTTATTGCGCCATCAAAGATGGGCACAAGTTTTTTAGTGCTATGGTTTCATTGCAATTTAATTGTTAAGATTGGTTGAACGAATGGAATCAGGCATGTTTTAAAGAGCTTGTGTTTGTGTTTGATTTGAAGAATTAAATTATGGATAGTGGTTAAGGTTTTGATGCTGAACAAAGTTGAAACAAATGACTGTGTGTTCATTGGAATTTTATTTTAAATATAAAATGGAACAAATGAGAGGAAATTGAATTCGTATACAAGATGTTTGGAAGGCATATTGATTTTGAGTATGATAGGAACTGTGTTAATAAAAATGGTTGAAGATTTAAATATGGACAGTGAACAAGTGTTAACACACAATAATTGTTTAATTGATCATAGTAATTGTTTAGTTGGCATTGGATCATTTGCATTAAATACATAATTGTTTTATGGATTACTTAATTGATTTTACGAACATTATCTGCTCTTTTCCCCTACCATTGTTTCACTTTTCGCTAATTACAATCCCCTCACCTTCCTATATTCATTATCCACTCCATGTTCCTAAAATTTAATTATAGTTAAAGGAAACTTTGTATTATGACAGTTTAATATCGCAGGGATGGATTACAGTGATACATATTTTTTTGGTTTACGTTACAGTTGATTGTTGTTGTCCGTGAGCAGTAATCATGATATTTCCCCCTCATTTTAACATTTTTCGCTCAATACAACCCCTTGCATATCCCATAACCTTTGTTCACCCCCTGCTCATTGCCAATTGTTAAACAATTTGTATGGATTGTATTCCATGAGTCTGATATGTTGTTGAGCCAAATTTTATTTCATATTATAAAAGGGTTGTCATGTATGGTTGTTAAAGAAACTATTTGCTAATCAATTATACATACAGGAATGAGCTTTTTCAGCAGAGGTAGCCATGGAAGAGGTAACCGAGGGAGAGGTAATTGGAACAGGGTCCTTAGAAGGAAAAGATTCTCCATACACTTTGATGCAGACTCGCAAGAGTTAGGCCAACTATTTCAAACTGGGTTTTTTAACTGGGTTGGGCAAGGAGTGGTCCAACCGAGGCCCGAGAGGCCTCCCTTCCAAGCCCCACAAGTCCTTGATATCCTCGTGCCTCCTCATGTCTCACTACAGCCTGAAGTTCCTGAAAATGACGGATGGCAATAGATTGTCCACCCGACAATCTCCCAACATTGTGGCTGGCCTAACTTGTCTTTACCTGCTCCCCCGCCTATTAATCAAATTGTCCAAGATGCCCCTGTCCACTCACTAGTTCTATCTTCCCATGCAAGAAAAAGGTTGAAAACCGAGGCCCACCATGCCCCTAACAAAGGAAAATCCATTGCTTCCCCTTCCTCACCCTCCAATGAATCTGATAAATCTGTGTCCTCCTGCATGCATTTGAGGGATGATTGCTCTCATGTGATCAAGGAGATTAGGCCTAAAGGCTCCACATAACCTAAGGAAAATTCAGAGAGATCAAAAGGTGACATGAGCAACAAGGGAAAGATTTCCTCCCAGAGTGGAGAATATGGATTTTAAGTTTTTTTTTTTATTAATTGTTGAGAACAATTGACTTATGAAATTTTGGACAACACACTATTTTTGGATATATGAGTAATATATTTTGGAAATAATTTCAAATATCATTGAGATAAATTGTCAAATATGAATGTGATGATGGAGATACTAGTTATTATTTATTTAAAAACCCTTATTATGATTTATTACTTCTCCCCCTTAACTAAAAATTTGGTTGAGTTTTTAGTTAACTTAACTAATGAAGAAGTTCAACTACTTCAACCAATTCTAAATGGCTTAAAGGAAAAAGGAAAAAAAGGAACAATAGGATAATAGAAGGAGAAGCATATTAAGGTTTTCTCTTTGAGTTTTTGTTGAGATAATTCAGTTTCATTCATTCCTTAATTCATTAGAAGCCTAATTATTTTTTATGATAGCAGGGTCCTAGAAGATTCAGGCCTGAATTACATCATTCAGACACTTTTTTTTTTTTAGAGGTGTTGATCTATCTTTGATAGTATGTGTAGACTTATATGTTTGTGAATTAGATTTCATGAATGACAAAGGCTATTGTGCAGAGTCGAGTGGGAAACAATCTGTTGCAAGTCGATCCAGCTTTTAAAGTTTAGTTCTTTTATTTTCTGTCAGAAGTCCTTTTGTATGTTTCATCAGGGGCGTCTAAGTTTGACTTTGGTCCAAAGCTTCTACAAGAAATTTTGTAAAGAGAACGATTCTTTGATAAATTAGAATGAAATAAAGGATTTCTTTATGTCTCATCTGTTTTGATTATTGACTTGGTGTCTTTACTTCTATCTCTATATTTATTTCAACAGCTGATATGTTCATAAAATTACATAAATAATGAATTTTCAGCAAGCTTTTATTTATAAAAAAATAGCCTAAGCACTTGTAAACAATACTCGTGAATTAGGATATCAATTTTGTTGGCTATAAACATAGGGTGATATTCCCGTCTATCTTTATTTAGCCAAGTAGGATTTGAAAATGTTTGAATAAGATCATTTCATATATTTTCCTCAACACACGTGTCACTCAAAAATGAATAGATGATGTCTCCAAAGGTGCCTGAACTAAGTGTCACATGTTAGGACTAGATGAATGCCACATGTCTCTAACAAATAAGTGCCAAGTTTCCTTGGTGGATGAGTGCCATGTGCCTTCCGCACTTCGGGGTTCGGGAGTTCTTTGAATGTGAAGTATGAAAACCCCTGAAGTGGTACAGACCCGAAATGACATGTCATTTCGACACTTCGGGGTTCGAGATTTCTCTTGATGTTAAAACCCGTGCAAATTTGACACTCTGAATGCAAGAAATTCGTTGATCTGAGTGGCCTATTGGATCTCCGTTGTTGAAAAACAAACTTGTTTGTTTTCTTGTATTTCAAGCCCGAAATGGACTGCTATTGAATTTCTGCCTTTTTTTGCGAAAGTTAATTGTGCATACAAAGGACTTGGTGGACCTGCTGCATGCTCGATTAGTCGCAAACAAAAAATGAAATGAATTTTTGACCCCTAGAATTCTATGTGTTAACAGAGCTCTGCCATGTGGGCATTGAGTGGGTGCAAGGAGTGCACAAGAGAAATATGTTTTGCGTTTAGAGAGAAGAATGAAGGAGAAGACACCATAGAGTTGTTGAAAACTCTATAAGCTCAGTAAGGAGTTCCTTAAGAAAGTGTAAGGAGTGCACAAGGCCAATACTTATCTAAAGTATTGGTGAAGTTCTGGAAAATCAAGTTTATTTAACACTCTGGGGGTAGAATCTCTGTAAGGAGTGCATTGAGAGAGTGGAAGTGTGCACAAGGAGACAGACAATTTCTTAGACTGTAGGGAGAGGCTCTGCAAGTGTGCATTGAGCGAATGCAAGGAGTGTGTTATTGAACCTGAAGGAGATCAGGATTCAGGAGGAAGACCTATGCAAAGAGTGAACTAGGAAAACACTTAGACTAAGTGTTGAAATACGTCGTCTGAAGGCTCAGTTAAGTGGCTCAGTTAAGTGCAAGGAGTGCACCAGAGGTAAAGTGGTCTTCTCTTTACAAACCTAGGAGGAAGAGTATTGAGTTTCCAGGAGGGAACCAAAAAATATTCTAAGGAAGGAGAAGGGCTGAGCCCCTTTGGAATTCTTAGCAAGTTCACAAGCTTAGAATAGATAGTGCAAGGTGTGCGCAGGAGAGGAACTTGCTTCAGGTTTCTAGAAGCTTAGGAGGGATAGTGTTCCCAGAAGCGAAGTCGAGACCCAAATTTGTCGGGCTCACAACAGGATCAAAGTCCACAGCCTTTGACTATTACAAATTCTTCCAATTTGGGAGAAACCCAAAGCTCAAGAGGGAGAAGATACATCTACCATCAGATCATCTGTGAAGAGTTGATCTAGACTGTTGAATCCTACGTCCAGATAACAAGAAGATTGTGCAAAGGATTAGAATAGATCCCATCCATCGGAGCCAGGTAAAGTGCATGAAATTTAACACCTTTTTAGTGCAAAAGAGAGCAGACTCACCGAAGTCCCAAAGTGGATCGGGACCTTCCATCATCCAGAGGGACAGGTGGCGGAAGATCTGGAAGTCTGGAGTAGAGGCACTCTGGGAGATTCCAGGTGAGCCGCAAGCGAAACTGCTAAGTTCTGAAGCCCAACGCTCATCCTAATCATTGGTGTTGGGGAGGGACACATGAAGTGAGATCAGAGACTCCGAAGGAATTGCACTCCAGGATATTTCAAACGAGGTGGTTGCAGAGTCACTGAAGTACCGAATTGTTGAAATAGATCCTGGTCATTAGCACAAGAAGGCACGTGGTAGTATATCATTATCTCCAGAGGAGAGGCACTCCGAAGGATTTGAAGTGTCGAGCTTAGAAAATCCCTGAAGCCCGAAGTAGCGGAAAACATATCAGTTGTTCATCAATCAAAGACACGTGGTGGGAGATCCTGCATCCTAGAGGAGCAAGTGCAGATGGGTGAAAATCTCCCAAAGAGACAGGAGACGAAGCATATCTGAGTCGTCCAAGCCAAAGGGATAGGTGTCATCAGATCCTGCACTCCAGAGCATAATTACTTCGAATTAATTGAAGTGTGAAGGCACAAGGATTCTCGAAGGTCAGAGTTCCGAAGTCATCCCAGTCGTCCATTGGAAAAGGATGTGTGGCAGAAGATTTGCCACTTTGGAGAAAAGTCACTCCAGGAGGAAAGCGGAGTTGGTTGGAACATGAACTCCCGAAGGCTAGAGAATGGGAGTTCATCTGAGCCATCCATTGCAAAGGATGTGTGTCAGCATATCATGGAATTCGTAGCAATAGTACTTCGGAATATCCAAGGTGTAGAAGGTTGGAGAACTCCTGAAGGCCGGAGCATTAGATTTCATCTCAACCATCGGATCAGGGGGATAGGTGTCAGAGGATCCATGACTTCAGAGGTCGTACACTCCATAGAAAAGTGTAATTGAGTGGAGTGAGAACTCCCGAAGGTTGGAGTGTCAAAGTCCATCCAAGTAATCCATCGAAATTGGATGGGTGTAAGTAGATCGCATACTTTGGAGGTTTGTCACTCCGAAGGATTCGCATGGTGGTTGTTCGGAATTTCCCGAAGCACTGGAGCTCTGAAGCACCCTTTGAGAAGATGCCTGGTCATAGCCCGCGGTCACATGCAGTTGCCGACAGAGGAAAAGGGGCTAACTCATGAAAATCAGGACTAAAGACACAGGAAGCTAGAAAAAGTGCCCGAGAGGTTTAGGTGAGTTCAGACCTGTACCAGGAGGAGGAAAAGGCCCGAAATCATCGGGTATCAGTAGAGTTTACCCACAGTTTGGCCTGAAGTCTCTTCGAAGATTTTTTGGGTGTTCATAGGTCCTCGTTCATTATTTCGAGAAGGGGGAAGAAAATAGAGTCTTGTGGACAAGGTTTCGGAGCCAATAAGAGGCCCGAAGAGTCGATATGACTCAAATAGTTAAACAATACTAGACCAGGATATCGTGCAACCCCAAGGAGAGGAGAGGGGGGTATGCATCAATAAGTGTTATAACATCCATTAACAAAGGGAAAAAGGAGGTAAATATAATGGATAATGCAAACCCTATACTAAATCTTGAAAAACACAGAAAATGAGGGCATAATTTTTTTTCACATACCTGGTCCAATGGATATGGTACATTGGAGTAGATCCCCACTCCACAAATTCTTAGCTTATGGTAATTAAAACTATAGATTTATCCTTGTTTACTTGATGGAAAATGGTTAAAATAACCTTAGATCTCAATCCCTCGTAGCACTGTTTTCAAAATGAGAGAATATAACCCAAAATCGTGTTTAAATTTGAAAACATTGGATGGAAAAACAACAGGATGATAATTTCCATCATCTCACGATGATTTCCCAATTTTTCGTGATAATTTCAATTTATCGCGATAATTTAAATTTATCGCAATGAATTCAATTTATCAAAATTGTCACGATTAATTCACGTGATATTATCACCAAGGTTGGGTTTGGATATATTATCACAATAATTTCAATAATATTGTGATAAGAGTAACACTGATGCCATCCTTTGTAATTGTCAGTTCTCTAGGAATAATTTTCACCTACATGGTTCATCAAAATGTTAGACTCCCCCTTAATCATAACTTGGTTCCAACCATCTGACACTTTGAGATTACTTTACACAGTCCCCTTTTATCGAAGATTTAACTTCTCTAAAACGAAGCTATCATATGAGTACACATGCCACCCTTGTACCTATCCAAGTGGTTCATTCAACAACTTTATCCTACATCCCCTCTATGCATGAGAGGGATACACCATGCCCTTCCATGCTACATGTAGGACAAAATAACAAGACTTACAACAAATGTGGGGAATGCAAATTTTCTAAGGCTAGGCTTTACAACTTGGAACAAAAAATATGGGGTGTCGCGTACAACTAATCATGCACCCCTTGTTTTGAAAAACACATATATTTGAGGTACAACAAGAATTTAATTTCATACAACAATGCCCATGTCTGAAATTGAAACTGATCCCTTTGTCCAGGATGAATATCTTATAACACCTGGCTTCTTTGTAATCAAACAAGCATCCATGCTTATTATCAAAGTAAACCATTAATTTCACATGCTTCCATATCTCTAGGCCCTCCTATGAGGGAGTCAAGACCAGTCCCTTTCTGATACCACTCGTTAGAAATAAGAGGGAGATTAAAAACATGAAATATTCACAATAAAAATATAATGAACATGATACACCACGATTTATCCTAGAAACCTAGAACCAAAAAACCCAACAACTAATATATTTATTAGCGTCCATTCACAACATATTACAATGGAGATCACATGCCTTTAAATATGATTTATGGCATCAATTACAATTGGAAAAAACATGGGTTACTAAAACCATGGGCTCTCAAACCACCATCAGTAAACCCATTTAATGAATATTATCATTGACTCTTTCACCGAGTCAAGTTTAACCTAACACACCCAAATATGCATTAGGATTTCTTCTCCAGTACCAGAGGCCACAATTTAGAGACTATCATGGTCACATGGATGCACAAGAAATTAAACATGAAATAAGCAAAGAGGATCTGAAGTTTCTTTTGCAGAAACAGATTCAGAACAATGACGTGAGTTCTCTCGGGAGATTGGTGATTCCCAAGAAAGAAGTTGAAGCCCATATTCGTGCCCCTTAATTCTCGAGAAGGAATGCTAATATAAATCATGGACATGGATACCTTATGAACATGGAACTTTAGATATAGGTTTTTTCCAAAAACGAAAATCATAATGTACATTTTAGAGAATACTAGACAATTTGTTTAACCACATTCCTTGTATGTGGAGATTTCATCATGGTATACAAAGACGATACCAATGGAAAATATGTGATCAAAGGGAATAAGGACTTAAATGATGAATATTCTTTGGGAAATTTTGGTGAGAGAAACAAATTATTCTTGTCCTTGAATCTAATAGAGGGTGACAATGAGCAATTGACACATGATAGAGATCATAATGAGGTAAGCAGTAAGTTGCCCTATCATCTTTTAGTTGATTCCAATACAGATCATACCCATACATTCATTTTGGTTTATCATTCGATTGTGTTCGGCATATTATCCACAAAACTTGGAATATATTTCGAACCTGAAATCCCAAATTCCCAGAAGATAGACTCCATTCCCAACTTTGGTTCCGATGACATGTCCCTGGAGGAATTTTGAACTAATGAAATCTCTTAATAAATCAACTTTGTATTGAAAATACACCTCCATGCATGTTTCCCGCTAAAATGGATATATTGAAGAAAAATAATTTTTGTCATCTAGTAGCAGGAACGAGTGCTTGCAGCTTGAAATTATCCCAGCGGTTTTCTATTCTTGAATGCAATTCTCTGTAACATACTTGCACTCCAAGGAACAAAAATGGGATATCCAATTATTATTCTTTCAACTATATGCACGATGTTAGGTGCTTCCTCTGGGTAATTCTCTCATGACTCCACTCACCCCACCACTTTGAAGGCTCGACACATCAAGCACAAGAAAAAACAAAAAAACATAAACTTTCCTCTCCTCAATGTTCCCTAGGCTATGGTTTCCTCATGCCCCCTAACATGTAAGATAGACACAACATAAAATATCAAGCATACAAGACACCACTATTTATCTTGGAAACCCTAAACAGAGAAAACCAACACCTAATAGAACTATTAACTTATATATATATATATATATATAAGATGGATTTTTTAACCAATATCATTCTTAACTTCAGATCTATCATGGACAAAGAGGGATCAAATCCCTCGATGTGAAAACATTTCCTCAAGTTTTGCGCTCTAAAAAGGGTTTTCACCTAAAGGGATTTGATCCCTCTCCACACATGATAGATCCGAAGTTAAAATGGATTTACGCAAGTGATTTTACAATTAGTTAATAGTATGATAAATTTCCTAACTTTATGTAAGTTAAGTATTCTCTATATATATTGTTTGGTGCCCAAGAAAAAATATGTCGAAGTTTTTTTTTTTTTTTTAGATATTTTGATCTTCTATAATTTGAAATATTTCCTATCCTTAACCAATTGATTTGGTAACTTCAACAATTTTGTTTGGGATTTCCCTACACATTAATACTTGTCTTTTAAAGGGAGGCCAATGTTATNTTTGGTGCCCAAGAAAAAATATGTCGAAGTTTTTTTTTTTTTTAGATATTTTGATCTTCTATAATTTGAAATATTTCCTATCCTTAACCAATTGATTTGGTAACTTCAACAATTTTGTTTGGGATTTCCCTACACATTAATACTTGTCTTTTAAAGAGAGGCCAATGTTATAACTATTTTATTTCACGTGCTTAACAATTACCGAATCTATTACTCATTTTAGTAAAGATAATGGTAAATAATATATATATATATATAAAGTGAGCATGCTTATTGTACACATTTCTTCTTCCATTTATTTAAAACTTCCATCTAAAACTTCTCTTGGAGGTATTTGAAATCTTTAAGTTTGAAGTCGTCTAGGCTTCGACACCAAGAAATTATCATTGCAGTTATTTTGGGGCGGTGGGTCGTGATACTTTTAGCAGATTTATATCCCTTTGGGGATGTTTTCTTTGTAATTATATAAGTATAACAAGTCATAAGGGTGATTGTACTTCTATAGTTAACTAGAATTTATTTTTTTTGTCTCATGCCCCATGCCCCTGACATCATACATGCTGACATGTATCTACAAATTGTAAATTTATTTTCTCCAAAGGATGAAATACAATTTATATTGTTTTCTTC